>JAQQSU010019483.1:0-10251 GCA_028627135.1 Pseudochirops cupreus
AAATCTCGCCTTTACTATGTATTGCCTGTGTGACCTTGGTCAAATTAATTAAGCTCTTTGGGACTTAGTTTCCTTCTAGGTAAAATGAGGGTATTGGACTAAATGGCCTCTAAGGTAGCTTTCTGTTCCAAATTCATTATATTATGTTTGTTTTATTGAGCAAGCAAGGAGGGAAGGAGGGAAGGACATCCTTGTCTTTATGGAGTTTGGCAGTAAGTTACAGAAGAAAGGCAAAGATTTCCTTAGCTAGCCCAAAGCTTATTGGACATTTGTTAAAAATTCCTAAAAGCTGCTGGTTAGAGAAGGGAATCCTTTGAGACTCCATGCCCCTTACCAGAACAGCATTCAGAGAAGATGGCATAGAATACTAGAGTTCTGTCCACAAGGGAAGTGCTTTATGCAGAGATACTGGGAATCTTGGAAAAATAACAACCAGATCAACAGCATGACCTTCCTATGTACCTGGTGTTCATGTTTTTATATTTTTTTGATGCAGCAACCCTTATTATCTAAGAGCAAGAAAAAAAGCACATTTAATGAACAAATCCGTGTGTGTATAAATGTTTATTATTGCATATATTTTCAAGGTTGACTTTATAGTTTAAGTGAAACCTTATGCTAATTTTCTTATTGATGATAAACCTGTGCCTATTCCAAAAGTCAGAGTAGATTAGCATAACCAAATAAATACATTTAAGAAAGTTTCAGTCTAATGGGACACTTCATGGCTATGTTCTTAGAACCCCCAAAAAGTCGGGCACAGAACAAACTAATGAAATCACCACAGCATGAGTGTGCCTGTCATCATTAAGTCAGCTAAATAACAACATCCACGCTGTAATATATTCACTTTATGCAAATGTAGCCATAAAGAGCAAAATGTTAAAGTACTGCAAAAAATCATGTTTTTCGTGAAAAACAAGAATGAGTCATTAGAAATGTACCCCACAAAGTCTGCTTTGTATTCCAAGAGCCAACAAAATATAGATCAAATCCCATTTCTGATAAATTTATTTTTATTTGAAACACTCACTTTAGATGACTGGCTCCTGAAAGCTGAGCTAATCAATCAGAAAATGATGACATCCTTTCCTTAAGGTTAATTGTACTCTCAATTGCTTTTAAAAGATCATGATTTTATGGTAATGAGGTAATGCTAATGTTAAAAAATCCAGATCACTTCCAGGGAAATTTTCTTTTAATAGAGAAAATAATTTCAGTAGAGGATAAAATGTTCTTTTAAGTCAAATAGCACCCCCTGGATCATATTTTGTTTCTTTAAACACATAATCTGTTTGATTGGTAGTTAGAAGACAGTTTTCAATGTCTCAACATCCTTAAATTTTTTTTTTTGTTCAACACCAGTCTTGCCAGAGGAGAGGCAGTGAAATAGTAGACAAAGTGCTAGATATGAATTCAGAAGATATGGGTTCAAGTTCAGATTCCACCATTTATTTGCTCTGTGGCTAAGCACAAGTAGCTTAACTTCTCTGAAACACGTTGTCCTCATCTGTGAAAACATGGTGATATTTACATTATCTACCCTTGTGGGACTGTAGAAAGGAAAATAGTTTTGAGTCATAAATAAGTTTCGGTGTTTACAAATGTCAGTGATTATTATTTTTAGCATATATGATGCACTGATTTCCTACCACATTAGTGGTAAAGAATGTTCCAGATTTCCTAGAATTTGGTCAACATGATCTTGGCACAAGTATGAACACAGTATAATAACAATTTTTTTTATCATGGTTTAATCTTTCTCTAGGTGATGTAGAGTGCTAGACTTAGAGGTCAGGCAGATCTGAATCAAAATTCTGACCCAGATTCTTAATTAGCTGTGTGACCCTAGGCAAGTCATTTTCCTCTCTTAGACTCAATTTACTTATCTGCAAAATGTCATCCACCTTATAGTGTTGTGATAAAGATTAAATGAAATAACATATGTAAAGTACTTTGAAAAACTGAAAGTTCTATGTAAATGCTGGCTATTTATCTCTCCTCTTATTTGTGACTCTCCTTAGGGCTTGTATTTCAGTTTCTGTTTGCTCATGTATGTTTTTTTCTGGCTGTGTTCTCTCTTCCTAGAGTTCCTTCTTATTTGTCTTAGGATATCACCTAGGTGCCAGACAACATCTCAAAATCAATTAATTTATTTTCTTCCTTCTGAAAACTTGAATTTGGCCAACTTTGCTATCTCAGATAGACAATTTCTCTTCCAAGTCCACTTGTTGTTATTCAGTCATTCTCAGTCATGCCTGCTTCTTCATGACCCTATGTGGGGGTTTTCTTGGCAAAGATGTTGGAGTGGTTTGCCATTTCCTTCTCCAGATCATTTTACAGATGAAGAAACCGAAGCAAAGAGGGCCAAGTGACTTGCCCAGGGTCACACAGCTAGACAATATCTGAGGCCAGATTTGAATTCAAGAAGATGAGTCTTCCTGACTCCAGGCCCAGTCTATCCATTGTACCACCTAGCTGCCCAAGTCTATTACTTTTACATATTTTGAAACTCCCATTATTATTTTTTATTCTTTCATTTATTAGTACATTCTCTTTCCTTCTCTTCTCTCCCATCTTGCTTTCCTCATCTAGGGATTAGTTGTCTGCTACCTAGATCGCATTATTATCTTCCTTGTCAGACCATACTCCTAAATAACCTGTAATTCTAACTAGTCTAAAGGTCACTACAAGTTATCTTCCTTTCACTACTTCAGGAAAACCTCTAAACATCTCCTGGGGTTCCAATTCCACTTCTCATGCTTACTACATGTATTACCTTGGACAAGTTACTTAATGTCCCTAAGTCTCCATTTCCCCATCTGTAATATTACAGAGTCAGTTTCTGAGGTCCCTTCCAGTACCAGACTGATGATCCTGTGATTCTACTCTTCTTTGGAATCAGGTTCAGTCGCCTTACTGTGGACTTCAAAGTCATAAGCCTATTTGCTCTTCTAATCTCCTTCTACGATATTTTTTCCTTCATCTTACATCAGGCCAATTCACCCATCTCTGATGGATAACAAGACAGACTAGATTGCAGAGAGATGGTACGTGACAATATTAATCTTATATTCTGGTTTCATTTGCCAAAGGATTATATCTCTCCTTGGAGACACAGGACTCTAAGATATGTAATTCAGGCCACCTTGCCAGACCTGGAAGACTAGTTAGACCCAGCATCCTTAGGGCCATTCTTCGAAAAGAGACCAGAACTTTCAGAGAAATAGTAGAACTTACCTTGCCAACCTAGACTTTAATACTAGGGATGAACTAGTGGCAGCACTGATCATCCAGAGACTACCATGTACTTGGGCCATCCCTAGGCTAGCATTAGCATAGATCATAATTCAAAGACCTGGGCCAGAAACTTGAACATCCAATAAAATCTTGATTCATTTTTCTTATCGTCATCCACTCCTGCCTCTTACCTGGTCCTCTTGTCTTGGATTGCATTCCTCTTCCCCCCCACTGAAGGGTATGTACTTCCTCAGTGTATTCTAAACAAGCCCATTTAAAGTCCTTCATTTTCTGGCTTCAGTCTATTTTTCCAGGCTGATTTCACATCATTCCCCATTACCCACTAATGTTTCCCATACATAACACTTCGTCTCCCACCTTTTCTGCCTAGCATGTTCTCCTTGTTTCATATCCATGTCTTGGAATGCCTGAGTCTATGTGAAGCTCAGATCAAATGCCTCTTCCTATGAGAGGCCATTCCTCATTCCCTGAATTATCATCAGTCTTCCCTGCCCACTAAAGTTACTTCATAGTCATTTTATTTTTACTTATCTGTATACCTGTTGCTTCACCCATTAGAATTCTTGCTCCTTGAGAGCAAGAATTCTCATTTTTGTTTTTGTAATTCTGGTATCTAGTACAATCCCCGCCAAAAAGTAAGTCTTATAAAGTGGTTGTTGAGTTTAATTTAAATGAGTCCCCATTCAACAAAGAAAAGCTTAAAACTCTCTTGAACAATGGCAAAAGGATATATGAACCTTCATTTAAACTTTACTTGGCAATAACACCTTCCTCCATAGCATATGTTCACATGTATATTTCCATTTATTTAATTAACTTTTTGACCAAATGTTCACATTTCTTTTCTGAACACTAGATTATGTTCCTTGAGAGTAGAAATTTATGTTTTATGTTCTAGTGCCTCCTTCATTGCACAGCATTTACCCTGTGGGCACTCACTAATGACTATGATGATGATGGTGACCACTTCCTACTTAATTTACTCAGTTAGCAATGACTCTGCATGATTTAGTAGGTTGCTTTTTTTAAATAATTAATTCAATGAGTACAGAATTATTTTATTGAGCATCTAATATGTGCTTACCACCTTACTGGACAATAGGGATACACAGATTTTTTTTTAAAGAAGGACTTTATATATCTAATGAGATAATATTTGTAAGGCGCTTTTAATATTATATTAATTTTGTATTGTGTTAATATTATTGTATTGCATTAACTATTATTGTATTAATATTAACTATTATTTTATGTGGTACTGGTAGAGGGAACAACTTGCACACAGATAAGCAAATATGCAATCTAAACAATGTAAATACAGAATTATTTAGATAGGGAGAAAAGTGCTAATACCTGGGAAGGTGGGTAATAATGGATTAGGAAATGAGTCTTGTTAGATGTGGCCCTTGAAATAAACTTTAGATAAAGGTAAGTATTCCAGGAGGTAGAGGGAAGGCCTTTGAAGTTTGGAGGACAACTCATGCAAAGGTATGTAGGTAGGAAGTAGGATATAACGTATGCAGGAATATTCACTATGTTGGTTTTTCTGGAAGATAGAACATGATGGGAAGTAATATTTATCTTATTTGCACGTGCTCCCCGTATCACTGAAGTGATTTTTGTGCTACACTTCTTAAGCAGAGTTATTTTCTGTTTATCATCCTGCTTTATCATTAATGCCATAATTCATTTATATTACAGTTATTTTTCTTTCAGGTCACTTCTTTCAAGTCCATTGTGCACTATCCCATATGCACTATGCGATAAATATAGAAAGACTGGGTTAGGACTACTTTGGCACAGAGAGATGTGGAATACATCATGAAATACAAATGGACGGGGTCATAGTTAAATCAGTCCTATTTTAATCAGTTGCCAGATAACTTTCTCTTGGTAAAGAGCATAGAAGATCTCCCTGCTGAGACTGTCTCTTCACAAAGAGGCACCCTGCTGAGTCTCCACGTGCTGCCAAGTAGCTAAGTGAGTCCTTTCACACTGAGAATATGATTCTGTACACTTAGTGATATTCTTTCTTCACTTATTCAAAGGTCTTCTTTCTGCAAATTATTGAAATACAGAAGACATCAGAAGTCCATTTGGAGGAAAGGTGCATTACTTCTGATATATGTTTCTTAATTCTGTTCATATTAAAGGTCAAGAGTACATAAATATAAACATATAATAAAATATGTAAGAAAACTATAATTTTAAAACATCAGTGACATAAAGGATACAAGTTATTTTAAGTTCATTTGATTATATGATATCAATGGACAAGGGAAATGTTCACAATTTTTTTTGACTAGTCTTGTGAATTCTTTGGTACAGATAGCCTCCCAGCAATGAAACTCACTAATAATAACACAGATTATCAATTGTTCTGCAGTTTATAGTCCTACAGAGTTGTCTGGGACACTAAGAGGTTGAATGACATCTATGGTCACATAACCAGTATCTCTCAAAAGTAACACTCGAACACAGAGCTTTCTGACTTACAGTTCGGATCTAGTGTTCTACATCACTATTCAGGTTTCATATCAGACTTAGATATTATTACGTTTGTCTTAACTAAAAAAGCAACATTTTGTCTCAAAAGGAGAAAGGGTGTTGATATGGATCTAGGTCTCTATGACTTCCACTCTACTTTCATTGTCCAGCATTAATGCATGCAGGAGTGTACCTACCCATCACCTTGTGCTATTTTAAGGCTGTTTGTCATTGGCTAACTTGTATCAGTAGCCAAATTGTTCAGCTACTTGTATGTTACACAAAAATTTAAAAAATATGCAGAGCTTAATTCAAAAAAGTAAAAAGTGAGCATTCACTTCCATCTTCTATCAGAAAAAAAAATGACTGTGCAATCTCATCCTAATTAGACACCTCTTAAAGGGAATTGTATGTCTTGTTGCGTTATCATCTCCAATTCATAGTCATTAAGCACTCCCTAGATGCATAGAACTTTTTCTCACGCTCATCTCCATATGGCAATTTTAAATCGGCTGAATTGTTAGCAGTGTCAACGCTTAGCTAATTCCATATAGGATCAGCAGTACTCATGGCATTGTCTGAATTAGTCTCATGGTTCTGGATGCTATACAAACAGAAATGTATACCGTGAATGTTTGCTTCTTTGTTTCCTGAAATTTACAATTAAAAGATATTTGGCCCTGTCTCCTCACTGCTATGACTAGTAAGTCGTGAGCTTGGAATTATCCAGAGGGGTGGTTGTTGGCAGTAGAGCCAGGCTGCTGTGTACAACTACATAAAATAAAACCTGTTTTGGCAACAGTGAGAAATGCAATTGCTCAACAGTAAGCTTCTCTAAGCCTGAACAGACGGGCAGAGAAAGCAGAGCAGACTGCTGCACAGATGAGGATGAGCGACAGTTAGACCTAAAGATGGGTGGCTTGGTCTGAAGAGAATTAAAGGAGCCATTTGCATCAGACGTTGGAACAGTGAAGCCATGTTCGAAGTCAGTGAATGTCATTGGAAGTTGCTTAAAATAATGTGATATAACAGATATTTTATGCCCTTGCAAAGCCAGATGGGACGAGGAATAAGAAAATTAGAATGTAGGGAGGGGGAGGGGGGAAGGCTGGAAAGAGATTCTTGTGCATGTGTCTCTGAACCTACATATTATCAAGAAGTTTGGCTGATTCAGCTTGGGAGAGAGAGAGTAAGAAAAGTCATGAATATGGAATAGAAATCTCAGATTTCATGCTTGCTTTAAAGCTGCTCTGTCTTCTCTCGTCTATGCCAATACACACCAAAGCCCTATCAACTCATGTGCACGCAAAAATTGATCAAATCTGAATCCAAAGAAAATGTTCATGACCTTAGATTTTGCACATACTGAAGCTTTAGAATTTTTATACTTTTAAATGCTTTTTACTTCTTCAGTTCAATTCATTGCAACAATATTTATTAGATACCTACTATATGGAAGCAGTTACATACTGAGACACAAATAAACCTGAAATTTTAATAGTTGATCCTATTTAAATATATATGAGTATATATACACACATAAGTTTACACAAACATAAATATGTGAATAGAGAGAAGGGGTTATGTAATATATATGTATGTATATGCATATACATGTGTATGTATACATATCTATATGTTTATATGTGTATAATAGGAGAGAAATATATGTATCTTTCTATATATCTATATATAATATATATTTTTGTGTAGCTACATATCGGAATTTTTCCAATTCTTGTGGAGAATTTCAGAATGACTGCATTAACTTCTGGGAATTATAGTATTCACAGCCCTGAGACGCTCAAGTGTCTTGTATTCTGAGTGATAGGGCAGAGTTTTCTCCTGAGTGGTTTTTTAGAATTCTGTTACACAGCCTGAGAGAGCGGGGGAAGATAGGAAATGAAGGGATAAGTAGACAGCAGAGGAGGAGAAATATGGCGTCGAGTACCTCCATGTCCCACCAGGGTGAATAGCATCTTCACCCAGAGGCCTGTTCCGGCGGAACTCTGCCAGGCCCAACTCAGAGTCCACAGTTTACCCAGTGTCTTAGGTCTGTGAAGACTGGAATTATAAGAAGTTCATATAGCTATCCTGAAAACTAAAGGACCTAGAGGAGTTGGTATAATATAGAGCTACATTTACTGTTTACATCACCTTAATTTCCAAATATGTACTCCCTACCACTACCTCGCCCATATTATTGCCCCTTACCAAAAGAAAAAAGAAAAAGATTTTTGAAAAGAGTGAGAAAAAAATCCAAACAGTTCTCCAAAACTAACCAATAGACCAACCACTCTGATAGTTCCATTCTTACCCCCTAAATGTGGGAGGTATCTTCTCTTATCTCTTCTTCAGGGCCAAGTTAACATGATTACACAACATTCAGTTTTAATTGTGTGGTTCTTTCCATTTACATTATTGTAGCGGTTTTGTATATTGCTTTCCTTGGTTTGCTTACCTCATTTTCCTTCAGTTCAGAAGTCTTCCCATGTTCTTGATAGTCATCAGTGAGGCATTGTTCTATTCCATTTATCACAGTGCTTATCTATTCTCCAGTTGATGGGCACCTCTTGTTTTCAGGTTTTTGTTTCTATGAGAAGAACTGTTATCAATATTTGATATATATATATTGAGGGGTGTGCTGGGACCAGCTTCAATTAATTTCCCAGATGATTATTTAATTTCATCATGATCATTTACACCTCAAAAATCTGCAAAGGCTACAATGCAGGGCTTGGTTTATTGTTTCGTTGATCCTCTAGAACTAAAGTAATGGAGAAGATGTCAGTAATGCAGATTGAACTTTAAAATGTATCATGCATACATTTCCCCCCCCACACACACACACACCCCCAGCCCAAGACCTAGTTGTTAAATGCTTACCAACACATAGCATACTTTTATATATGGGATCATTCTCTCTGTCTTTGAAATCAGCAGCTGGATTTCTAGGTCAAAGGGTCTAGATATTTTAGTTACTACCTAAATATAATTCCAAATTACTTTCCAAAATGGTTGAACCAATTTGTCCAACAGGATATAAATGTGTCTCACAGTCACTCCAGTATTAATGATTCCCATCTTTTGTCATCTTTGCCAATGTTTTCATTTCAAAAGAAACATCAAAAACTAGTCTATCCTTGGGTTGGAGTAAATGATAAAATATTTGCTCTTTATTACAATAAATATTGAATGAATGAAAGATTTAATGAAAAGATATCTGTTAAGCCCTTAGTCTGGTTCATGGTTATACTAATTGCTGAGTATACAAAGAGCAAGAAAAAAGTGGGGGGGCAGTCTCTGTGCTCAAGGAACTCATGTTCTAAATAAGCAAGAAAATGCATATTAGAGAGCTCATCTAGGAGTCCTTGAGATGAATTCAGCACTTAGAGTGGGGAGTCTGGAGAGGAGCCTACTTCCAGCTACCTACCACCCTTAGTAAAGAGGAAGTGGGCCTAAGGATCACAGAATCCTTTTAGCAGGGTTAGGGATGGGGCTGAGAGGGACAGAGTGGGCAATATCCAACCAAGAAGGAAAAATGACAATGGGATGTTAGCAAAAAGTTTCAGGGTAAGATCTGGGGTGACTTGAGGTGGAGAAAGGAGAAGGCATCCCACCCAGTGCCATCTCTGTCTGGGGCCAGGTTCAGGATAGATTATGGTATGATATCCCTCACACATTTTTCCTTGATTCCCTTCACATAGTGACTGCCTTATTCTGGCCATTATCACCTTTCACCTAGATTATTGTAACAGTCCCTTAATTGGTCTCCTTGCCTCCAATTTCTCACCCCTCCATCTGAGTATTACCAAGTCCTGTTAATTTGACATACTACTTTTCTTTAAGTGCAGATCTGATCATGTGATTTGCATAGTCAACCAATTCCAGTGGCTTCCTATTGCTAAACTATCAACTCTTCTGTTTAGCTTTTAAAGCTTCACAACCTGGCTCTAACCAGTCTTTCAATGCTAATTGCATACCACTCCTCTCTGTGATCTAACCCAATTGGATTTTTGGCTATTTCTCACTTCTGACATAATCTCTCTTCCTTCTTTCTTCCTTTTCCCTGGCTGTCCCATGTGTATTAAATGTAACTACCTCTGTCATAGAATCCTTCTCTTCTTTTAAGACACAGCTCAAACTTTCATGATCCTTCTCAAATTTTAGTACTCTCTCTCCCAAACTACTTCGCATTTAATCTCTTTGCTTATGTTTATATTTATGATATACATTATATATGGCAGTATATGTACAAAGTTTACAATTACAAATATATGTAAACATATACGTGTGTCTATGTCTGTCTGTGTATATATATATATATATATATATATATATATATATATATATATATGTGTGTGTGTGTGTGTGTGTGTGTACACACCGACACACACACAGACACACATATGTGTTTGTCTCTCCCATTAGAATGCAAGCTTTTTAGGAGTGATTATAATTTCCTTCTTTGTATTTATATCACTAGAGACTAGCATATAATAG
>JAQQSU010019484.1:0-10250 GCA_028627135.1 Pseudochirops cupreus
CGGCTTCAGGCCAGGCTGGTTTCGGTTCGCAGTGCTGATATGGTTCCTCGTAGCTGAGCTGACTTTAGTGGGAAGTATCTTTGTGTGCGGTTTGGAGTTCCAGGATTGGTTTAGAGTCCTATTTTATGGGTATTTTGGGGTGGCTATGTGAGAGCTGTGATATGTTGCTGCTGCTACGCCGCCATCTTGGCTCCGCCCCCTGCTCCAAGGCTTTAAGGAGCATTCACACTGTTGAGCTCAAGAGGCCAGCCAGTATAATGGTGGAAGCAAGTACTAGATCAAGAGTTAGGGGATGTGGGTTCAAATCCGAGTGTGCTCCTTCCTCCCTGTGCTGCCTAGAGGGCTCTCATGCCCTCTCTGAGTCTCCTCTGTAAAGAGAGGGGTTCGATGATGGCCCTGTGACTCCTCTTTCAATAATTATAGAAAGAAATAGTAACTGATGGCCAAGATTGCTCTGACATTGATGAGGCTGTGTTCTCCTCACTGTGCACAGATGTTCCCTTGCATGGGTCTTTCTGTGACTTGGCCGTTAGACTGTAAGCTCCTAGAGGGCAAGGACTGCATTTTGCCTTTCTGTATGCCCAGAACTTAGTTCACTGCCTGGCACACAGTAGGCACTTAATCAATGCTTACTGATTGACTGGCCTTGGGGGTCCCCCCCCCATGCTGGGCCCTTCCTTCCTTCCCACAGTCACCTTGATATTGAGAGGCCACATGGACTGGTTCTCAGTTACATACACACACACACACACACACACACACACACACACACACACGCTCTGGCCACATGACCAATCCATATGCTTCTTGGGTGACATGCTTTTTTGACATGGCTTCTCTTGGGTCATTTCTGGCTTCTGGTGACATCAGTCTGCTCAGGCCTCCAGAGGAACATCCTGACAAACCACTTTCTCCTGTCCTGAGAGTGGGCTGGGGCTCACAGGGCACTGTGCTTTGAGTCAGAAGACCCGGGTTTGAATCCCACCTCAGATACCAACTAGCTGGGTGACCTTGGGCTAGTCCCTTCAGTTTCCTCATCCATAAAGTGCAGATAATCATGGCCACACTGAGAATCCTGATGACAAGATCATGGACTCTGGGCTGGAAGGAATCTTGGAGTTACAAAGTTACGGATGAGGAAATGGAGGCATGGTCTGCTTCAGTGATTTGCCTGGAGTCACAAGCTGGCAAGTCTCTCAGGTAGGATTTGAACCCTGGACTTTCTGGCTCCATGCCCAGAACTCAGCCCACTGTACCACCCAGCTGCCTCTCAATATCAAGTGAAGTTAGTGGAATTAAAAATGGGATGTTTGTCAAGATTCTCCCCTGCGACTGTGTCTGTCTGGGGCTTTGAAAACCTCAGTGTCTGTTCCTGGCTCTTCCCTCTGTGGGACGTTTTACAGCTTCTCTTCTGTCTCTACATTCAAGACCTATAAGCTTGGCCTAGTCATAGCTGATGTCTCCTTGGCATCCTTGCTCAGACTGGGGAGCAAGGGAACCCTAGAGCTGATGACCCAGTTTTTCCTCTAAGTGAAGAAGGCTGGGGCTTTTCTCTTTCTAAACGTCTGCTCTGGCAGCAGGCTGAACGCCTGGTCCCTGGTTGGGGAGGCAGGACAGCTCTTCTTTGTGGGGCCGGGTGGGTGGTTGGGTGAAGGCCAGGGAGTTCCCCATCTCTGGTACGAGGCAGCTGACGGCTGGCCTCATGATCTATGCAGCCCCTAGATCTTTGAGAAACGAGGCCCTGAATTAATCGCCTCATTATATCCTGATAACAAACAGGCCTGTGTCACCAGGATCTTCCTCCTCACCCTTCATGGCCACTTTTGTTAGAAATATTAATGGAAACAGAGGCCTGCATCCCTCACCAAGAGGCGGAGGGTGGAGAAATATCCCCCAGACCAGCAAGGCCCAATTCTCCCTCATTCCATATCTGTAGACTCTGGGAAGCCTGGGCTTGCTCCCCTGCTTCCTGTTTCACTACCCTACTCTGAGCAAAGGCAGCTCATTTCAAAATGCCCTATTAGTGGGGATATTGAATTAGGGTGACCTGAGAGCCATGAAGAGGAAAGGCATTTTTCTGGGGGGTGTCTGAGGCATGGGAGAGCAGTTTCTGTCTTGCCACTAATAACCACAGTATGTGTCTACATATCCCTACAGTCTACACACATGTACGTGCATACACCTCTAAGTCTGTATGTGTATGTGCCCACACAAACTGCAGTCTACGTTAGTGCCATCCATCTAGAGCAGTGGTTCTCAACCTTCCTAATGCCACAACCCTTTAATACAGTTCCTCATGTTGTGGTGACCCCCAACCATAAAATTATTTTCGTTGCTACTTCATAACTGTAATTTTGCTACTGTTATGAATTGTAATGTAAATATCTGATATGCAGGATGTATTTAAATTGAACATAACCCACAGGATGAGAACCACCACTTTAATAACGTATGTGGGCAGACCTGCCTGGAGACGATAGAGGAGCGGTGTCTTAGTTCCTAAGACCATGGGAAATATGTGTTTTCCGATGGTCTTAGGTGACCCCTGTGACCCCTGTGAAAGGGTCGTTCGACCCTAAAGGGCTTGTGACCCACAGGTTGAGAACTGCTGATCTAGAGTGTGTCTTACACACACAGACACACACACACAGACACACACACACGCCTACATGACGTTATACATCCAGAGACAAAGGATGGAGCTGCTGTGCATGGCAGAGGGCAGAGGGTTTCTGTGATTACGCATTTGTCTCTGAAGAGCCACCAAGGCCAAGGAAGCAGAACAGTCAGAAGGAAGGCTCCAGTCCTAGGAGGAGTCTGACAAGAAGGTCCATTCCAGGCCACTAACATATTCTCAGGTCTAAATCTATTTACCATGCAGAGGTCTCCTGGCTGGATAGTGAGAGGCAGACAAAATGGAAAAGCATCAGTAGGAAAGAATGCAAAGACAATGCCCTTCCCCACTCCAGAAGGGGGCCCAGGACCCTGTGAAATGCCCAGGAGCCTGCACCAATCAGGGAGGCAAAGTACTTGTCAATATGAGCAAATACGGTGGAAAACACAGTAAACATGGAAGGTTTCCTTTTTATCTCTCTTTCCCCTCTCCTTCTCTGACCACTCTCTCAAACAATAAAATTAAGACCACACTGAAGTCAAATGATTACTTTATTCATTCGTTCAGCAAACATTGATTGGGTACCTCTTAAAGGAACATAGTACTGTAGCACTGAGAGAGATAAAAAGTTTAGATAAAGCCCAGCCAGGCCCCCCCCCCCCCATTCAAGAAATATTACAAAGGTAGAGACAACAGGTCTCAGCAGCTGTTTGGCTATGGTGGGGGGGGGGTGGTGAGAGAGGATGAGGAGTTGAGAGTAACCCCTAAGCTGCAAACTTTTGGGGCTAGGATGGGAGTGTCCTAGAAAGGAGAGAGTTTGGGATGAAGATGATGAGTTCAGTTTGGACATGATGGATATATTGAGTGAAAATGACATGTCCAAGGTCACATACCAGCCTGCAGAGAGTCAAGAAGAAAATGAGAGGAAAGGAGCTGGGAGCAAGCCAGAAGGTCCTCACCCCTAGCAATAAGGGGCCCCCATGCGAATGCTGCTGGGAGCTCTGGGACACGAGCGAATAAAACGCTTGGGCTCCAACAGCATAGTCTACTCTCCCCTGGGTGATGGTGCATGAGAAGAAGTCTGTGTGTGACTTAGGGCTGGGGGCACATAAGTGCTCTCTGTCTTCCCACATAGACCACTACCCCATCTTCTCCCTTTGATTATTGCTACTGTAAGTAAGTGTTTGTGCATGTGTGTGTGTGTGCCTCTGCAATGCTGCACGGCCCGATCATTCCTACCCCTGTAACTTCCTCTGGAAGGCTGATGAGCCATGGTAGTGATCAGCCTTTTTAGGTCTTCTACTTCCTTGTGGAACCCAAACCCGCCGGTGCGGTCAGCCAGACCAGTCACTGGAGGCAGCTCATGTGGATGGCCTTCTCAAGGAATCTAGCCATAAAAAAGGAGAGAGAAGGGACTATAGTTGTGGGATGGATGGATGGATCATGCCAGAGTTTTTTGAGGATAGAGAGGTGTGAGTGTGGATATAGGAGATAAGGAAGAATGTGTGGATTTGGAGCTGTCCAAGGTGGAAGGGGAGGTGGGTTCCTCCTTGTTTGGTCTCTTCAAGCCAGGGGTGAATGTGCCCACTTTTGGGGGCTGGGGCAGGGAGGTCTACAGTCCCTTAAAACCCAGAGATTCTAGATTCTGTGTTCATCTTTGCATCTGAGGACGGTGTGGAGCATGCCCTGATTTAAACAGAACTGAAATATATAGGCCTATGATGGAGATATGTAAGGACTTCACCCTAAACCTTTGTTCAGGTGCTAGATCATTCCATTCTCCTTTCCTGCCAGTCCAAGCGGAAGCCAGGGCACAAGCAGGATTAGGGTTTGAGTTCTGACTTCCCCAAGAGGATACCCAGCTCTAAATATACCAGCTGTAGCTGGTAGGTCCCTAGACTTCCTCCTGGCCCCAAACCTTTATTTCATAGATGAGCAAAGGGAGGCCCAAGAGGGGCCATCTCATCCATCCTCAGGCTCTCCCCTCTAGTCTGGCCTTTGGCAGAAGGTTCCTTTGACTCAGGTTTCTCTAAAGACTCTAAGTCATTCTCCACTTGACTGTCTAAGTGACTTTCCTTATGTGCACATCCGGTCATACCACCTGCCTGCTCAAGCAGCTATATATGGGATGACTAGAAAATCTTTTAAAGAGGGGGCTGAAGTCAACCAGGTTGTTTCTAGCTTAGACAGAAGAATGGCAAGACCGATGCTTGCAAAGGAAATACAACCCCAGAGAGGGTTCTCCCAGTGCTGGAATGGTGGAATCTGGACTTCACCCATGATCAGGATGGCTCATGCTTACATGGTGCCCTATGGCTGGTTAAACATTTGACAGACATTATTCCGTTGGGTTCTTACAACAACCCTGTTAGGCAGGTGCTATTATTATGCACATTTTACAGTTGAGTAAACTGAGGCCCAGGGAGATGAAGTGACTAGCCCAAAGTTGCACAGGGAGTATGTGGCAGAGCCAGGATTTGAACCTGGCTGGTCAGGAAATACCTGCTAAATGAATGAATAAGTGGGAATGACCCCAGGAACTGGGGAAATCCTTTGCTCCCCTGGAATGCCCAGTGTTTGTGAGAGCCCTTTCCAGACCCTCAAGCCCCGTGTTCTCTATGTGAAAGGACAGTCCCTGAGGGGCATCTTGCGCCTGCATGGGCATCACAGGCATCCTGCCTGCTTGTTCCCTCCCCTCCGTCCTCCAGGTGATGGATCACCAAACGTGCTCTCCCCCCCCCACATCATCCTTCTGACTGACACATGTGCCTCCCCCCACAGGAGAAGATTCTCCATCTGTGCCTGAATTATCTGGGTCTGGACAGACTCTAAGCAGCTGGAATAAATTCTATTATGTTTTCAGGCTCCATGTAGGCAAGGACACAGACTTGATAAACTCCAGTGTATAAATCTGGATAATTGGGCCTCAGCAAATTCAGTCCAGTTGTTGCTTTCCCAGTATCTGTGGACATCTATCATAAGTCCAGAATTTCCCAGGTTCAACTCTTGCCTTTTTTTCTGGCTTTCCATGGAGGTTGATGGCAGCGCCCTTCAGTAGTCTGACCCATGTTGCTCTCCACTGGCTTTTCTGCCACTCTCTTCCAAGTACAGAAGTTCTTGGAAAGGTCTAGAGACCGGCTCATGGCTCTTCCCCAGTATTTTGCTTCTATCTGGGGGTGGGGGTATGGAGATTGAGGGCCCAGATGCCCTCAGACACCTCCAGAATTCAAACACAGAAGGACTGGTTGGAGGTCACAGAGGCAAGGCAGCCAGATACACACTCGGGAGGCTTTCCCAGACTGGGACCATGGAGCTAGGAAACAAAACATCTCACCCTAGAGGCAGAATACTTTAAACACGTTTAAAATAAGGTTGGGCCGATAGTCCAGGGACGTCTTTGGCATAAGAAAGACACCATCCACACTGAGCTAGTCAGAGCAGTGTTGAGATGCCCACTAACGTGGGGATGGTCGAGTGCAGGAGGCACCTAGGTGGGAAAGGGCCAGGTCACAGTACCCTTAGCATTATCGAGGCGAATCTGGAGGGCCCTCGGAGGCTGTGTTCCTGAGCAATATGAAATGACCAGCAGGAAGAAGATGAGCAGACTCCTCTCAGTGCATGCGGCAGGATGGAAGAACCAGGAGAGGAAGATTCACTATGACCGCAGCCGTGTAACGAGCAGGGCGACCCTCTCCCCTGGATGCCCCAGCTGGGCGAGCTCAGAGATCGAGGAGGGAAGGTAGCTCCCTCCTTGCTTTGCAGAGGTGGGTGACCACGGGGCCGGGACGCTGTGTACCCGGCCAAGCTCGGTCGGGGTAGTCTTACAGCTCCTTGCTTTTCCTTTTAAAAAATCTTGGTCACCAGGGATGGCTTGTTGGGTAGGGAGAGTGGAACGGCATATTCAGAGTGAGGATGTCGTTGAAAGCAAAATATTAATAAGAAGCAAAGGAAAACAGTGTGGTAGGTGAGGGGCGCTCCTTTTGGAGGAGGACTCTTGGACCCCCCATGATGACTGTAGAATTAATATGCGTTGATTCAGAAAACGCACCGTGGCCAAAAGCTGCCAGGACGAAGGGGTACTTTTAACCGAATCTGTGTCTTATTTATTATAACGGCGTCTGGCGTCTACACCCGCCCCTCAGAAACCAACCGAGACGCATAAATGTGTGCGACATCTCCTCGGCCTCTGCTTATTGGCCAAACTGAGCCCCACCCCCTTAGAATGTAAGCTCCTCGGCGAAGGGACACCTTCCTTTGCTTTTGGATACCGGGAGCCTACCGCGGCACCTGGCCCACAGCGCGCACTTAATGGGCGGATCCAAGAAACGACTGGCCTCCAGAAAGATACACCAAGAGAGGAATCCCTTACTACAGACCTAGGGCACTGGCCGACTGAATGAGCCAGTGAGTGAGCATTTATTAGGCTCTTACGTGGTCCCCAGCACGGGGACGTAAGTTCACCTATGCTAACTTGGGTTTCCTCATGGTTTGGAAGAAGCAAAGGGGAACGTAGAGACCCTCAGGTTGTCTCTTCTCCGCCCCCGCCCTACCGCCCCCGCCAGTTACTGCCCAGAGCAGGAAAACAGACTCTAAGAAGGGAAAGGCCCTCCACGCGAGGGCAGCTCGCCGATCCCACTTAACCAGGGGTTTGGTGAAAAGCCTGCCCAGCCAACTCAGCTTGACTCCCATTCCCCACGCCAAAAGAAATGGAATTTTACTACTCATCCTTTTCTTGTAAATGCTAGAAACGTGTGTGGCATCGAAAATTAATGGGAATAGACCTACATTACCACGTAATAGAAGTCTTGAGTTTCCACTTTTGTGGAATTTTTTAGCTGCCCCAAATCCTGTATCCCACAGGATCTGAATGAGTCCCAACTCTGGAGGAGTGGCATTTGAAAACAGTAGAATTAGGTGTGTCAATTAATGGAAAAATTATTTATTTGACTATAAATCACTCTAATTTTTTCCTGTCTGTGCAAACCCACATTAGATGCTACTTATAATAAAACAGATTATTACAATTTTACTTTGAAATAAAAATATTCATTCTCCCTCTATTTACGTGGCCTCACGGGTTAAGTACACACACACCCCCACGCACCCACACACCCACGCACGCGCACCCCCCCCCACCCTCACACTCCCACACTCGTGCACACCCCCCACACCCACCCCCACACCCACACTCGTGCACACACACATGCACCCCCCACAGACACATATACACACCCACACCCACACCCACATATACACACATCCACCCACACAGCACACCCAGGCACACCCACACCCATCCACCCACACGAGCGCGCGCACACACACGCACACCCACCCACACAGACACACACACACACACACACACACACACACATGCACATATACACACCCACGCGCACGCGCTCGCGCACACACACACACACACACACAGAGCACCAATCTATGAGCCTTCTCCGGACTCAAATTCTGGTACCTCTCATTGGTGTCTGGATCGTGGGTGTAACTCCCACCATGCACGACGCTGTGGCCAGGCATCTGAGTGCCAGGGCTTTGCCCAGGGGACATAAGGAGAAGGCTGCTCCTTTGTGCTTCTCTCCATCCAGTGGGACCACAACCGCTGTCCTGGTGCTGTTTCCTGCAGGGGCCCTCAGCTAGCCCCATCCAGACAGGTTGGCATCCTTGTCTTGGGCACAGGCAGCAAGTGGACGGAGGCAGCAAGAAGGAAAACCCCAATGTAAAGGACTCCTGGGCTGCTCTGGAGAGGCAAGCAAGCAGACACACGCGGGGCCAGAGTCAGGGGCAGGGAGATCCCGGCGCAGACGCTTAATGCAACGACGACTACTATGAACAGCGACAGTGATAACAACGGGTGTTTTTGTTATCGGGAACGAGGACGGAAACGATTTCCGTTGGTTTTTGGGAGTCTGCAAAACACCCTGATCTACGCCACAGCTTTCTGAACGGCGCTACTTTACAGATGAACGAGCTGAGGCCCCCAGGCGAAGCGGCAAGGCTAATAAGTGGCTGAGGCAGGACTCGAACTCGGGTCTTCCTGACTCTCCAGGACATCTCTGCTGTCTCCTGTTGCCTCCCTTTCTCATACATATTTCAAGGCTGTTGTGAGAAGGCTGGCCTCTCATAGATATTATCAGAAGGCCTGGACCTTCCTCTCTTTCGATGGGGTAAAACGACCAATTAATCAATGAAATTTGCATTCATAGGGGTAGCTAGGCAGTGAATAGAGTACCAGTACTGAAATGGAGTCAGGAGGACCTGAGTTCAAATCTTGCCTCAGATACTTGACACACTTACTAGCTGTGTAAAAAAGAGAGAGAGAGAAATATGCATTTATTAAGCCCCAGCAACTCTGGGTCAACCACAGGGAGCCAGGTGTGGCTTTGGGCTGTCCATTCTCTTGGTTTCTAGGCACTGACAGGCTCCTTTACTCACTCTTTCTGGACCAGAGGGTTGTGGAAGCCTACCTTTGCACTCTGGGAGAGGCTGGAGAAACAAGGACCACTTGAAAGGGTTTCCTTGCTGTTTCCCCTTCATCTACCACCTCCATACCTACACCCAACCTGCCTCTGTGCCTGGAATGCCCTCTGCCTTCATTTCCTCTTCTTGGAACCCCGAGCCCCTTCTCGATTCAGCTGGGGTGCCGAGTCCTACAAAAGCTCAATCTCCCCTTCCCCACCAAAGTAATTTTATTTTCTGCTTATGCATGACCATACTGTACCCCCTCCCCTGCCCCCATGTGGAATAGAAGCTGTTTGAGGGCAGGGACTCTCACTTTTGTCTTTGTATCTCTACTGCCTGTTAAATAAGCGGCACACAGGAGGTGGTTAACAAATGCTTCTTGACTGACCCTTAATTTGGACAGTACTGGTCTATGTGGACAGGGCACCCCTTGCCCCTGCCAGTCTTGTCCGCATAGGACCTGACTGCCATCTCTCCTTGAGCCTGGAGTGGGAAAAGGTCAATGCATGGGCTGGTGTGGGGTACCACTTGGCGCTCTGAATGGCGCTCAGCTTCTCCATGAAACAAAGGTCGTTGTCTTATCGCTTGTCTGAGTCTTGTGAGTGGATTCACTCGTGAGTCATGGAACACCACTGCCTCCGAAGAAGTGGGCTTGACGCACTCCCCCCAGAGAGCAACGGAGGTGTCCTTGGTGGGTGGAGCAGGTTGGGACACACCCACATCATCAGGGATAGACGTTAAAGGTCCTGTCCCCGGGGAAACTCCTTGAGGACAAGTGCTGCTGGTCATTTGGACTCAGGGCCTTGTGTGTAGTCGGTACAAAATTATGCAGAAATAAACAAATGTTTGTTGGGTTGAACTAAGGTAAAATGTATGTCCCAGGGCACAGAGAGAGAAGAAATTTTAGAAGTCACTTTGTACAACTGGTTCATTTTACAGATAAGGAAACTGAGGCCCACAGATAGGAAGTGATTTGCTCAACTGACTTCCTTCGAGTCTCAGATAAGTCCTCCCCTTCCACAAGGCCTTCCCAACCCCTCCTCATCCTGGGGCCTCCCCTCGGAGATCTCCCCCAATTTAACCTGTATACAGTTATTCCCTTGTAATGCCATGCACCAGCAGATTCCCAAAGGAATGCTACTGTGAACAGCCTTTAGAG
>JAQQSU010019485.1:0-10250 GCA_028627135.1 Pseudochirops cupreus
TATATATATATATATATATATATATATATATATATATATATATGAGTATGAGCATATGTATGTTCATGTATACATATACAGAGGGCATAAGATGAGTTGAATATGAAGGGATGATAGATAAAAAATAAAATTAAGAGGTGAGAGAGGAATTTATTGGGAGAAGGAGAAAGGGAGAGATAGATTAGGAGAAATTATCTCATATAAAAGAGGCAAGAGAAAACTGTTACAGTGGAGGGGAAGAGCAGGAAGGTGAAAGGGAATGGGACAACCTTATTCTCATTGAATTTGGCTTGAGGAGGGAATAACATACACACTCAATTGGGTATCTTACCTACAGGAAAATAGCGGGGTAGGGGATAAGAGGGAGGATGATAGAAGGGAGGGCAGATTGGGGGAGAAGGTAATTAGAAGCAATCATTTTTCAAAAGTGATAGGGTTAAAGGAGAAAACAGAATAAGTGAGGGGGAGGAATAGGATGGAGGGAAATATAGTTAGTCTTTCACAATATAACTACTATGGAAATGATTTGGGTAACTACACATGGACAACCTATATAGAATTGCTTATCTTCCCAGTGAGGGCAGGTGAGGAGGGAAGAAGGGGAAAAATCTGGAACTCAAAGTTTTGAAAATAAGCGTTTAAAAAAAATTATAACATGCAACTGGGAAATAAGATATACAAGCACTGGGGTATAGAAATCCATCTTTCCCTACTAGAAAGTTAGGGGGGGTAATGGGGGAGGATATAAGAGATTGGGGGAAGGGGTATTCAGTAGACTTCCTATTTTGAGGTGGGGGTAGGGGAAAGATGGTGAGAAAAAATTGTAACTCAAAATCTTGTGGAAATGAATGTTGAGAATGAAAAATAAATAAATTAATTTTTTAAAAAAGAAAAATACTGGGATAGAGTTATTAGAACTAAAGAAAAAGAGATGGACATAAGAAACATATTTTTAAAATGTTCTTATTGCAAAATCTCTTTTTCCTACCTTTTGGGTCTTCTTTCACTTCAATCCCCTGTATATACATTATGATCCAGCTACACTGGCCTTTTTGGTGGTTCCTCACACATGATTTTTGGCTTTTTCACTGATTGTCCCCCATGACTAGAACTCTCCCCCTCCTCATTTCTGCCTGCTCCTACTGGTTTCCTTCAAGACTTAATCCACATCTTACCTTCTGCAAGAAGATTTTCCTGGTCTCTTTTTTCCTACTCCAACTCTGGCAACTGATATGTGCCCTTCTGAGATTACCTTTCATTTATTCTGATAAATCTTGTATGTATAGAGTTATTTGTTTTCTCCTCTGTTAGAGTATGAGCTCCTTGAGGGCAGAGACCATCTTTTTGCCTTTATTTTTATTTATAGCATTTAGTCCAATTCTTTGAACATAGTAAATGCTAAATAAATGTTTGGTGACTGACTTCTGGTTTCCTGGTTGATTTTCTTTTTTTAACCAATTTCCCCCCATATTTTCTTATTCTATTTCTATATTTTTATTCTATTTTATATCATGTTCTCATTTTTGTCTCCATTTTCATATTTTCCTTATATGTATACAAAAGGATAATTGGGAGCAAATCTTATTTGGCATTCTAGAAACATAATACAGTCACATTTCAATATGATTTTTTATTTTAATATCAACATATCTGACATTAAAGTATGGGATTATGAATAGCTGCTTATATACAATCCTGATGTGCAATATGGAGAGTTATTTTGAATTGAGTCCCAGTTCTGCTGAGACAAAACTACTAAGCTAGAAGTGATTTTTTAAATAAAGGACAAGCTGAATCATCAAGAAGAGTTAGCCTTGAATGATACTTCCCAATGGGATCTTTATTTCCACAAAAGAGAGTTTTTCCTGTCACCTATTTCTGAGGGTCTTTCTCCCTCAAAACAGCAGATCTGAAAACTCTCTGCCATCTTCCTATTCCCTTGCTCTCTGCCCTCAATTTAAAATTCTATGTCTATGTTTCAGATTTTTCAATCCTACAGAAATGCAGGATTAATGTTTAATTTCTATTATACATTTAAATTTTCCTGGAAAGTGCCAAAGTAGAAAAAAAATAGATGCAGTTAAATCAGAAAAGAGAACAAATATTTCACCCTCAGAGCACTGTTTCATAATCAGAAAGCTTCCTATGTCATATCACATTAGCATTGAAATTCCAGATGTGCTTAGGCTCTTGGCATCAGGGATGACTCATTCATTCGCTCAGGAAAAACACCATTGATTATTTTGCATTTGATTCTTCATACTTAGCAACCCTTTATTAACTGTAATTTCAGTCCTGGGGATAGCTAAATCCTGTTTTCATATTACACTATTTTTGCAGGAAAATAAAACCCTTTCCCCCATACTTTTGTCCAATTAAATAATGTATGCTTTCTGAAAGGTCATTTTATAACATTAAAAAGAAGAATTTCCCCCTCCCATTCAACATGTAGCCTTTCTTCCTAACAAACTAAATAGATTTAATTAAGGTCAGGAGTCTTCATACAGTGAAGGGATTGCATTTCACAATTTCATAGTCAAAATACCTGATAGAATGCAAGTTCCTTGAGGACAGAGACTGTTTCATTTTTGTTTTCATATTCCTGAAACCCATGTGGAACATGGTAAAACAGGAGTTTAATATGAATGCTTGTTGATTAAATGATCAGAATATTGTTTTAAAGTGCTTCCATTCTTCACTTCTAAATTATAGGGAATATATTTTGTGATTAGAATTTGGCAGGGAGGGAGTGAGGAGTATATATCTTCAGATGGCCCTAGAGCATGACAAATATGGATCCTATATTGGAACTCTTTGGCTACTGTGGAGTGATTCGGGAAGGCAGCGTACGAAGAAAAAGTGGTGAAGGAGATAGATTCTCCATCTGGTGCTAAAAATACCAGAGGTACAATAATAATCATAACTAACATTCACTAAGTCAGGAAATCAATAAGCATTTATGAAATGCATATTATGTGTCAAGCACTGTGTTAAATTCTAGGGATATAAAGATAGGCAAAAGACAGTCTCTGCCCTCAAGGACCTCACAATGTAATGGAGAAGACAACAAGCAAACAAAGTTGCACAGACTATATAGCAAATAAATAGGAAACAATGAGTAGAGGGAAGACAATATAATTAAGAGCAATTAGAAAAGACTTTCCTTAGAAGATGAGATTTTAGTTAGGACCTGAAAAAAAAACAGGGAAGTCAGGAGGCAGAGATGAGGAGGGAGAGCATTATAGGCATGGGGCACAGCCAGACAAAATGCTAAGAGCTAAGAGATGGATGTCTTATTCATGGAATACCAAAAAGGCCAGTGTCACTGGATCCAAGAGTACATTGAGGGATGGAGATATATAAGATGTAAGAAGACTAGAAAGGTAGGGGGTGTGGGGCTCTGAAGACCAAACAGAAAAGTTTGTATTTGATCCTGTAATTTATAGGAAGTTTTTAAAGCATGGGTGTAACATGATTAGATCGGCAGTTCAGAAAAATCACTTTGGTGACTGAATGTAGGATGAACTGAAGTGTGAAGAGATTTGTAGCCTGTAGACCAATAGTCCAAGCATCAGGAGTTGAGAGTCTGCATGAGGATGATAGCAGAATCAAAGAAGAAAGAGGTGTATATTCAAAAGATCCTGCAAAGGTGAAACTGATAGGCCTTGGCAACAGATAATGAGTGTGTACATTCATATATATATGCTCATGTGAACTTGTTAGTACAGCAGGCAAATTTCTGAGCATAAATTGTGCGTGTGCATGTGTGTGTGTGTGTATGTGTATGTGTGTGTGTGCGTGTGCGTGTGCGTGTGTGTGCGTGTGCGTGTGTGTGTGTGTGTGTGTGTGTGTGTGTGTGTGTAACTTGCCCCTGGTTAGAGTTAGGATTTAAACACAGGGCCTTCTGAAATCTGAAGCTGGACTTCTAATCAGTAGGGAATGCTGACTCACTCTAAGAAGATCTTACCCACATAATATAATGTTAGGGAATAGGGGTAGGGGGACACACACACACACACACACACACACACACACACACACACAGAGGGAGGGAGAAGGGTGCCCAGGGAGAAATTCCCTGAATTTTTTAGTATAGGAAGCTAAAGACAGGGACATAATCCAGGTGCTGGCTCCTTTACTTGTTGGCTTCTTCCCACTCTTTCTTTTCCTTTAAGAATCTCTCTTTAAAGAGAATTTGGAACTCTATGTCTTCTCTTTTGAAGTTGGAAGACAGAAAAGATCAGGATCTCTCTTTTCCCAAGCTCTTGCAAACTCCAATACTCATGCAGGTTTGGAGCATTTTTGGAGCATTCTAATCAGTTTGCACCAATGAGGAAAGTCTTGTGATACCATATTTTGCATCAGAGATTATATCTATATAACACTTTAGGTTTTGGGAAATGTGCTCACAACAGCTCTAGGAAGTAGGTAATACAAGTGTCCTCCCCATTTTATGGATAAGAAAACAACGCTCTAATGGCTAAAAGGGGACTCAGTTTCCTTATCTGTAAAATAAGAGAGGTTGAATTAGATAAGCTCTGAGGTCCCTTTTAGATTTAAACCTACAATCCTAAAACTTTCCAAAAGTCATGCATTTAAAATGTAGTCGAGGCAAAATTCAAACACAAGGTTTCTGACTCCAAGTCTAGCTCTCCTTCTACTGTACTAGGCTGCTTTAATGATGATGGCCCTGCCTCGCATAGTACTAAATTCATTCATTCATTCATTCAACAAACCTATATTAAGTATTTACTAAGTGCAGAGCTTAATATTAGATATTGAACTTTTGCCACTGAGGGGGAAATACTCCTATTTTAAACCAATTTAGACCACTGTTTCCTTTAGTCCTCCTTGCTTTTTGTGCTAATCATATCTTGTTTTTCCTTAAATCAAATGGCTCTAAACTTTCTGCTGATCTAGATTTATCTTGAAAGAAATTAAATCTATTTAAAACTACCTTGCTGCAAGGTTTCAATGTATGGTATTCTTCAATCTATCCTTCCCTAGGAAACTGCAATCAACAATCTATCAGCCTATTTCCCCTTTGGGTAGTCTCCCAGACATAGGCCAGACTGCAGAAGAGAATGCCAATGTAATCATCCTGTGATTTCACATCCTGGCTGCTGCAAGAGAACAGCTTGGCTGACCTTGAGATGAGGTGCCCTTTTTGGCTCAAGAGAGCTGTCCA
Organism: Pseudochirops cupreus; assembly: GCA_028627135.1. Lineage (NCBI taxonomy): Eukaryota > Metazoa > Chordata > Mammalia > Diprotodontia > Pseudocheiridae > Pseudochirops > Pseudochirops cupreus. The sequence goes on from JAQQSU010019485.1 coordinate 5,189, forward strand.
GCATCAGTGACACTGAATAATAAAATAAAAAAAGTTCTGCTTTAGAATTTCCCTCAAACACACCCTTTTTCTATATTTCTAGGTTTTCTAGGTTTCTAAGGGTTAAACAGACTGAAATCTTGGTATATTTGAGTACATAAGAAAATTTATTATAAAACCTAGTATTTGCTTGGGGTGGTTACATGTTGAAAGACTCTCACACCTATCATTTTGCCTTTACAAAAAATCTATATAACCTGATTCAAGAAGTCATCCACATTTTACACATGCCAAAACTGAGGTGCATGACTACTGTCATGATAGAAATCACACATTGACAATATGGAACTTGGGTCTTTAGACCCTGGGGGCCTAAAGATTCTTTAGAGTCTTTCCATTATACTATATTGATTCATGAATCCTTTCAATTTGAAAAGCCTTCAGGTTTTATTTAAAAGTAAATAAAAGAGTTTACTGCTTCTCATCAGATTTCTGTCTAAGTAACTCACTGACTTTGTTCCCCAATTAAGAGACTGTATAGGATCCATGTGTGCTGTCTTCTTCCTTCTCCAGGGCACAGGGTGTACCAAGAAATCATAACTCTCTAGAAGATTCAGTTTCCAAACTCTCAAAATCAGGAAGTCTTGAACTTGAAGTTATTCACAAAGCAATTCTCAAAGCTGGTGCTTCCCAGGAAATGTCCCATGTGATAGCTGGCTTTGCCAAACTGTTTTTGAAGTAGTTGATGGTACAATGGATAGAACACTGTATCTAGAGTTAGTTCAAATGTAACACTAGCTCTGTGACCCTGGACAAGTCACTTAAATTTTGCTTGCCTCAGTTTCCTCATTTGTAAAATGGGGATAATAATAGAAGGGTTACTGTGAGGGTCAAATGGGATAATAACTGTAAAGCACTTTGCACAGTGCCTGGCACATAGTAAGGACTATATAAATGTTAATAATAATAATAATGATTGTTATTATTATTTCCTACCTTAGACACTTACTAGTTCTATGACCCTGGGCAAGTCACTTAACCTCTATTTGCCTCAGTTTTCTCAACTACAAAATGGGTACAATAGCAACACCTCCCAGAATTTTGTGAAGAACAAATGAGATTGAAGGAAGATGTCTTTCTTCCTTGGTCAACATAAATTCCCAGGTTTTAGACCTGATAAGTATGAGGCTCATCTTACTAAATGAAATGCTATTGTCTTTTTTTTTAAAGATATTCTCCAATAAATGGATAAAGGATGCTGGTCACATAATATAAGTAAGGGAAAAATAAACAGACAGGTGTTATATTCATACCTAAAAATGCTAAGAAATGGAGGAAGACTTCTAGTAGATTAAGTAAACTTATGGGAGTCCACGGTCAAGAACTGGAAAGGATGAGAAGACATGGATAGGTTGTGACTGGCATGGATATAGGAAATACTCACAGAGGATGGCATCACTGGTTCATTGAAGACCTGAAGAAAGGTTGGTGTGACGAGATACCCCACAAAATATCCGTCTTTTGGACTATAGACACTGGCTCGATGGTGCTGTCTATGTGGTGGGGTACAAGAAAGATGATATCAAGAGCCTCTAATAGGTTCTTTATCCTCAGATCAGGTTATACACTATAAGGAAACATATATAGTTTTATCACCTGAGTATGGGGCTCTGTTTCTGTTCCTAAAAGTTCTAGATTGATCTGGCAAAATACCATTCTGATTTCTCCGTAACATTTTTTAAAAATAAGTTTTATTGATGCCTTTAATTTTTATATCACAGTGCTTTCTGGAAATTTCCTCCCACACCAAGCAAAAAGAACCCTGTACAATGACTGTGTCTGATAAAACACACAATATTGTGCTGAAATTATCCATCTCTTCTCTGAAAAGAGGAATGTATTCCATTATCTATTCTCCAGAATAATTATCCTCTTTCAGTTATTCAAGGTTCAAATTAATTTTTATTGTTTTCATTATTTTCATTGTTGTAGTCATTATGTATATTGTTTTCATGATTCAACTTATTTCACTCTACATCAGTCCATATGTTTTTCCATGTTTCTCTAAGTTCCCACTTTTTCCTGAACAACAATATTTCATTACATTAATGCACCACAGTTTATTTAGTCATTCCCCAGTTGATGGATGCCAACTTCCTTTTCAGTTCCTTACAATCAAAAATACTATTAATAACTTGGTCCATATTAGACTATTGTTTTGGCATTTTGATTTCCTTGGAAGGCATATTCCAGTAATAGGATTACTGGGTCAAAAGATTTGAATGGTTTAGTCAATTTTCTTGTTTAATTTTAAGTTGTTATCTAGAATGGATGGACCAGTTTCTAGCTCTACCTATGATGTACTAGTTCTCTTTTCATGACTCCTCCAACATTCACTATTTTCATTTTTTGCCAATCTACAGGATATGATAAAATTCAGTCAATAAACAATTAAGTGCCTACTCTGTGCCAGGCACTGTGCTTAATATTCAATCAGTCAATATACATTTATTTAGTATCCACTATGTACCAGACATCTTGCTAGGCCCCTTGCCCTCAAGGAATTCAAAACCTAATTGAAGAGATAACAAGCAAACAAATATATATGAATAAGGTAGAGACTATAGATATGTATAGCTATATATAATAAATGGAAAAATAATGAAAAGAGGGAAGTCACTGAAATTAAGAGGGATTAGGAAAGGCTTCCTCAAGAACAGGCCTGTACAATATAAGACCCCCAGGCTGCCAAAGGATTTTGGGCAGCTTGCAAAAATGTAGAGGACATAAAAGAAAGTAAAGACATAACAAGCACTTTGTTGGTGCCCTGCTTAACCTGCCTTCCACTAGTCAGTATTGTGCCCATCATGTAATTTGGCAAGTGGGTTGCCACTGCACACTCTCTCCTGTTTGTCATATGAACCATGGCAACCAACCATCATCAATCTGTCTCTAGTATGAGAGGAGCAAGAGTAGTATCTTTTCACCATGTTTTTGGTTATTACTAAATGTAAACAAGCAAAAAACGTGAAAAATGTATTAAAACTTGTATCACCCAGCAAAGTAATTTTAAAAAACATTAATGTGATTTTATGATAAACAAAAATCTTAAGTAATAAACATAATTCATTGACATTAATTGAAATTTCTATTTTTTAAAATATGGTTTATTTGCAAAATAATTTAATCATTAATTATACCTTTACTTGGAAAGTGAGCTGCTAAAAACCTATCTGTGGACTGAAGAAGTTTAGCCTTTTAAATTTTGGCCCCTACCTGCTGCTAAGTTGTGCAGGTCTGTTGTAGAAAATTAAATTTTGATTGGGACTTGAAGGAATCCAGGGAAGTTAGGAGGCAGAAATGAGGAGGGAGAACATTCTAGTTTTTGTGGACAGCCAGAGGAAACGCCCAAAGCTGAGAGATGGAGTGTCTTGTTCATGGAACAGCCAGGAGGTCAGGAGGCTAGGGTCACTGAAACAAAGAGTACTGGTGTTTGTGGGGAGGTGGACAGGGGGGAGAATGAGGTAAGACAACTGGAAAGGTAAGAAAGGAAGGATAATATAATCTCAGAATTTTTTAAATTTGCATTTTTTATTACACCATGGATAGCTTGGACCCTTGCCATCCATCCTGCTATAATCCTTAGTCTTCCTCCTCACAAATCACTTCACTTTCCTGAGTCTTAGGTTTTTCAGTTGAAAAATGGAGATATTCACACATAACATAGCTCACAGTGCTACTGTGCAGATCATATGAAACAATATATATTAACGCATTTAGTAAACTGAAAGTTCAGTAAGTCAACAACAATTCAGCTAAGTTCTACCTGTTACCTTCCTGATCAAATTATTTCAAGAAGTTTGGCCACTCATACCAAATTCTAAAGAAAAGTATTATTTTCATAATTTGTGGAGCTGAGTATATGTGCCAGCATTTCAGAAATATTAATAGTTGTTGCAAATTCTCTTTTGACATTGATTTACATATTTGCTTCACTAACTGGACTTTAACATTGCCAAGTGGAAATAGTCCTGAAGTATCATTCAAAAATAACTCGCTGTAAAATGGGCCTGGAAATGTCCTGAAATGAGAAACAACAGACTTTGGGATACCTCGGTCAGACAAATCAGATTTCCCCTGGCAGAAAGTTCAAAGCTGAAGTGCCACAAGAGATATATCTACTTGGTGAAGGATACAGTATAGTATATGGACAGCAGCTTTGTAAATGAAACATAAAATAATCCATAAAAAGACTAGATTTATTAAGTAATAATTTATTTACATGTATAAGTAAGAGAAAACAAAAAGTTGAAGAATATGGAAAGTAAGATTGAGGTAGGTAAAAATAAGGTTAGAGATCTTAGGAATTCATTTCCCATATTCCATCAAATCATATCACTCTTAAGAAATAGCCATTTAAATGACTTTTTAGTCATTTATTTCTTTTCTTTTGAAGGGTGGGTGGATATCAAATGCTTCTTGGAAGAGATGGTGAGAATAGAAATCAGATACACTTTTAATTTATTTGCTACCATGTTGAGATTCCAGATAGGCTACTCATTGCCTCTCCATTGCATTGACATTCATTAGATATTTTGACCCTAAGGTTGCATGCAGGAATTTTATACCAATGGAACACACTAACAATGTATGTCCAGGAGACTACTCTCTCCTCTTTTAACCAGTCACATTGGCTAAGCTCTCATTTAGCATCAATCCAGCAGCTAATAGTGGTTGTAATTGTTTAACATGTACAATGATGACTGCACTAATGTTGATAAGCAACTGTTAAATAGAGATATAGTAGGAGGAATGCTAGATTACCTTGGGCTGGTCTTCCTCTTCTACCTAATCCAACATAATAGAAAAGTCTGTGGCAACACACTGTAATAGTAATCTGTTTAGCAGGATACTTAGCACTTAGTACTAAGTGCTAAGTGTAGAAGGGGCAAACCCTGTCCCATTGTTGAGAAGGCATGAACTCCCCTGTTGATGTGGAAGAAGGGGATTGGCTGAGGTGTGTATATAAGCAAGAATTCCAGAGACAGACAGACAGACAGAATTGGAATGTTGCTCTGGGTGA
>JAQQSU010019486.1:0-10250 GCA_028627135.1 Pseudochirops cupreus
TCTTCCCAATTTTTCCTCTACCTCTCTTACTTGATTTTCAAAATCCCTTTTGAGCTCTTTCATGGCCTGCAACCAATTCATATTTTTCTTGGAGTTGTTGGATGTAGGAGTTTTGACTTTCTTGTCTTCTTCTCAATGTATATTTTGATCTTCTTTGTCACCTAATTAAGATTATATAATCTGATTGTTTATGCTGTTTACTCATTTCCCCAGACAAATACTTGACTTTCTAACTCTTTGTCAGGGTAGGATTCTGCTTCCAGTGGAAATTGGGGGAGGGATATTATTACCATCCAAAGCTTCAGGGGTTTTGTGCAGTTTTTTTTCAAAGATACTTCCAGAGACCTGTAAATTTTCTGCTCTTCCAAGGTGTTATGATCAAAGAAGAGGTGTTTACTCCTTTCCTGGCCAGTGCTCTTGTCTGTGAGTGACCAAAAGCAAGCTTTTCTTCCTTGGAGCTATGAAGAGGATTCCCTCCCCACTACAGTCACAAATTCTGCCACACCAGCACTCCTTATCACCATAGGACCACTACCCACGTCTGTGACCCAGATCCAAGCAGAGCAAATCAAGATAATCATCCTGCCTCTGTGCCAGCAAAGAGATCTCTGAAATCCTTCTCTGATCAGCCACTCAATTTCCCCCATTGTCTGTAAGCCAAGAGCTCTGTAAGCAGCTGTTGTTGCTGTTGCTGCTGCTGCCACCTCTGCCCTCCCTAGGGCTGAGGCTGGACCACATTCCTCTCTCACCTAGGTCCCACAGAGTTTTCTTACTGATATTCTCTGCTGTCTTTGGTATTTGTGGACCTAGAAGTCTGGAAATTGCCACAGCTGTCAGTGATCCAGTTTCCTGAGGCCTGCTCTGGCCCATCTGTGCTAGCATGGACCATGCTGGACTGTGCTTTGCTACCAGCTTGTTGTGATATATCCTTCCTGTCAACTTTCTGGCTTTCCTTGGGTTGGAGTTTTGTTTCACTTCATCATTTTGTGAGTTCTGCAGGTCTAGAATTTGTTTAGAGTCCTTTTTATGGAGGTGTTTGAAGTAAGTTCCTGCTGTTACTCCACCACCTTCACTCCGCCCTCCCCCTCTAACATATAGTTATAACAGGAGTAATACCTACAGCTTTATAATTTTTTCCAAGTTACTTGTCATGGTTAGGATTAAATAAGTTAGAGAGTGTACATAATCCAGCATTGGGATATAACAAGTCATCATCAGCAATATGCACAAGGGATTCTGGAAAAGAAGATTGTGAAGAGTTAAATTGAATAAATAATAACATATAAGTCCATTTATTACCTTTATTTTGTATAACAGCACTGCCTTATAGCAAAATAACTTAACACATTGCACAGAGGAGGATTTGAGAGGGATATCTATTATTTACTTGATTCTGACCGAGAATAAGGAATCACTTGGTGACATTAAAAAATTTGCTACCTTGGAAGCAAGGAAACACTTCTTCTTAGTGTATTTGAATTTGGGTGAAGTCTCTGAAGTTCCTTAGATTTTAGGAGCTTGTATATCAGTGTTCAAATAAATGTTAGATCATATGCTGTGGTGTTACATGATTAAAGGGAAGATAGCTTAAGGTAAAAAAGAAGTTCATAGGACAGCAAAAGCATATATAATTCTAATGGTAAGGGAAGTCAGATTATCTAGCTATCTAAAGAAACTGATGTGTGTATGGAGAACAAAAAGGCAAGATCAAATTTAAAGCAAAGAAAATAATGTAATTAATGGAAGTTAGATAAACCAGTTAAATAATATGATTGGTGAAATCAAGTGGGACAGGATTTTAACAGTAAATCCATATATGAGGATGACAAAATACTCAAGACAACAAAAAGAGTTCAATTCAACTGTATGAAACCTGCTTTAAGTGTATACTACATGAATATAATTGTATTAGATTGCTAGAGATATAATGTAAAAAAATGAAGTTCTTTAAACCCTTACAGGACATGAATAGACTACGATCTAAAAATGAGTTAGTAGTGTGATACAGTAACCAGGAAAACTCATGGGAAAGTCAGGCTACAATAACAAAAATGAGGTATTTCAAAATAGTAATTATATAAATAATATAGTATTGCATGTTGCTATTGATATCGCATTTTAGGAATGGCATTGACAAGCTAGGGTGTCTTCAGACAGAAGTTATCAGGATGATAGGAACTATTATACAGTTGAAAGAACAAGGGATTAATAGTCAGAGACACTTGGTTAAAAATTTAACCCTTATAGTGTGATCTTAGACCAGTGTGTTCTATGTTCACATAAAAAAAAATAATGTTATAGATCTCCTTTGTAAAAAGTTTAAGATCCAAAAACATGCAAAACAGTTAAATAATACAAGGGAATGTGAAGTATTAAGGTTTCATTAATGAATAGGATGGGAAATTTGACTAGGAATGGGAAAAGGTACACTCCAGAATTCATTTGGATTTAGATTCTGAGAGACCAAGATCACAAAGGATAGACATAGAAATTTGGCATGTTATGGCTAGAAAGGTCCTCAAAAGATAATCAAATTCAGCTCCTTTGTTGTAAAGATGAAGTAATTGAGGGATATCTTTGTCAAATAGATTGCCTAAAGTCACATAAGTTATTTTTTTCATAGACTTAGCGATCTCATTTGTAAAATGATTAGAATTCACTTCTGAAGTAACTTCTAAATATGTTTTCTTTTATTGTGCATCTATCCACAAACACCAGAATATCCCATTTGAGACTCAGCAAATTTATCTGAAATATATTAAAGTCATTATTTTACTGTATATATTGTATATGAGAGATCTTTGAGAAGAGAAACATTTCTTTTTTTTTCTTTGTAAAGCAAGCACTAGCAGTTTTTCAGAGGAATGCTACTGTGAGCAGCTTTTAAGTTTCTGATTACACAGGATAGTGAACACTCTATTTATTCCATAACAAATCATTCACAGTAAACCAAAGTACAGCATTCACAATATTACAACTTATCACAGAAAATCAAAATATAGCATTCATAACAACTTAGCAAAGAAAATGCATGGTTTCCAGTACAGTGGTTACAATGTTTTGAACAAAGATCTAGTAACTGGATCATTCACAAAAACCCTTAATTCAATCACAAAGTACAATAGTCAAAGTTTTCCACTCATGAGGCATACTAAGTTACAGATCAATTACATATTCAGTCTTCAATCATTAAGTATAATCATTTAGTCAACTAATCATCCTTCAGTGTTCCCTATTCAATCCTTAGAAAACACACAGACTCTCCACCTCTAGGTCACTAGTAAATTAAAATCTTCTTAGTACACAGCATCCAAGCAAAGTCTTCTTTCAGCTTGATTTACGGTGGTCTCTTCCATTCTCTGGATCCCCTTCCATGGTTCCAGATCCTACCTGGATTAACAAAGCTGTCACCTGGGTTCAAAGGCAGACAGATCCCAGGTCCTTGTCCAGTTCTCCATACAGCCTCTCTTCCACACTGAAGCTCACAGCATCCAGTCTGCCCGAAATCCTTCATAGTCTCTGTTCCTGGGAAGTCAAGGCCAAACAAAGCCACAAATAGGCAAAGTCTCAGCATCACAGTCATGCTTCCTCAGTCCCTTGGCAGCTCTGGCTGGCCCCTGGACCCAGAAGAAGTCTCAGCTGACTCTCAGAATCTATTAGGTTTTCAAAATCAAAACCATTTTCTTCAGCCAGGGAGGGACTTTCCTCTTCAGCCTCCCCAGTGGCAGCAGTTTCTGCCTCTACTGAGTTTGCTTCAAGAAGATCTGTTTCAGTTACCCGTTTTCATTTATCTTCTCAATTCTTGGTCTAGCAGAAGCAGCCCAGCCTTCAGATGCTACTAAGAGAAACTCTCTCTCTCTCTCTCTCTCTCTCTCTCTCTCTCTCTCTCTCTCTAGCAGAACAACTTCTTCCACCAGATTCTTGTCCCAAGAAATTCTGACTGTCCCTCTCTGGAGGTTTTCCTTATAAACACACATCAGCTGCTTCCTGTTTCAGCCAACCCCTTCCTGTTACATCGGAAACAAGGGTTCATACCTTTTGTTTCTCCAACAGAGGCCTGATCAGTTACTAAGTGCTAAGTACCTGTTTACCTTTGCCAACACAAAGGGATCTTCAAATTCGAATTACATTATCATTACATTCTTTCAACCCCAAAGCTTGACACAGAAAACAATGTAATAATTGCTACTTGATTGATTATGCCCATTTCGGAGATCATTATATGGAAACTCCAAATGTGCTCATGTTCACACCACAATTGTATGTCACATATGGCTTCCAAATGCAGTTCTTCCTGACTACATTTCCAGTGCTCTTTCTAGTCAACCTTAGTGCTTCTGTAAGGATCTCACACACCCTTACTTGCAAGAGAAGAAAGGTTTAGGACCTGCAATGATGAAAGGGGATTAAATTTGTTCTATTTTACCCCAAAAAGGAGAACTGGGATCACCTAAGTTTTTTGGTATTGACTTCTTTCGACACAGAACCTCCTCCCTCCCCCCCCCAAAAAAAGCCCAACAATTTGATTAACCCTTGCTTTCTAGATGTAGCTTCAGGTTCTATAGTCATAACAAGCTCCAGCATCAATAGTTATTGCCTCTTAGAGATGTGGGTATGCCTGAAACTGAGACTAATGGGGTCACCATACCTTGATGACAAACTGACCAGATTAATTTCAAGATAGAGATGGAGAAGCATGATCAGAGAAGCTAAGTGTCACTGTGTCTTTGTTGCATGTGATTATCTCACAAAGGCACAGTAAATTTCCTCCTTTGTTAAATATTCAGTGATTTGGGAGAACATTTCTACCTCCTGACGTCAAATCTGAATGCTGACTTTAGCACCATGCCTACAATTTGTGGAAAAACATTTCATTCCTTATCAGAAGTCTAGAATTGCTTCCTCGTATAAGCAGGGAAAATAATAAGTTTTAACAAGTATCTTCACTGTGATTGTTGAATTTTGTCACATTAAAAATGTTATAGATCTGCTTTGTAAAATGTTTAAGATACAAAAACATACAATACAATTGAACAATACACTTTAAACAAGGGAATGTCAAGTATTGAGGTTTCATTAGTGAACAGGATGGGGAATTTGACTAGGAGTGGGAAAAGGTACACTCCAGAATTCATTTGTATTCAGATTCTGAGAGACCAAAATCACAAAGGGTAGACATAGAAATTTGGCATGTTATGGCTGGAAAGGTCCTCAAAAGATAATCAAATTCAGCTCCTTTGTTGTAAAGATGAAGTAATTGAGGGGTATCATTGCCAAAAATGTTGCCTAAAGACACTTAGATTTTTTTTTCATAGATTTAGTACTAAACCAATTGGCCATGTTCTTTAAGTTGAGTGCTCTCTTTATTACCTATGCAATTTAAGTATGCTAAAGGTTAGAATTTTACACTTATTGAAAATATCTGGTGCAGAATAATGCAATAATATTTATTTAAACTAGTGCAATGTTTGAGAAAAAAGTCAGCGATGTTTTCTTTATGTCCATGTTATTGTGAAAGCAGAGAGAGAGGAAAAGGGGAGGGGGAAGAGTTCAGATTAAACTGAGCAAAACAGAACTTTTAGAATATATATTGATTCTCTCCCTCCATAATGTTCCCATAAATCATAATCATCATGTGCCATTTCTATGTGCCCTTGATTCTCTGAGCCATAATCTAATCTTATAACTCAAGCCCTCAAGAAAAGAACATTTTTCTTAGGATTTCTTCTTATTTATGCATTTTTCCTTTCCTGTCTCCATCTTCTTTTTATTCACCTACAATTTTGCTAGCTGTACCCAAGATGAGGACATGTGAAGGTCATCAAACTGAGCTGACGCATAATAGGATTTTTTTTTTGCTAGTGATGAGAATCTGCCTATTTGTTCTGAAGCCTTAGAAATTTCTTTGGCACAGTCTAGTCTTCATAAGTTACTCCTGTGATTTGCTCATATGTCTATAAGGAATGTTTCTGGTCTGGTTTTGTTTTTGTTTTTTTCCCCTCAATTTCCATGATCGGTTTGTCTCTAGAAACTATGTATTCTGTCAAAGAGGAAGATACATTTGCCAAATACTATCTGACAAAGCAAAATCATGCTAAATTTATTCTTTATGATGTTGCATTTTTTTTCTTTCTTCAGTGTAAGATCTGTTGAGAAGTTTTAGTACTTTTTCCATATGGAATTAAGAAAGAATATCCTCATAATGTACGTTAACTTATTTGCCTAACCATTGATACTTATTTACAACTCTTGTACATCCTCTTATCATGATTAGTTGATAGCAGACTTATCGATCCTATTTAGCTAGTCATAGGGATCTTTCACTAAAGGTAGAATCATATCTGTCTGAGGAAACATATTAGAGTTCACACTATCATACGATTTAAAGTAGAGGTTTATTCTAGAACTCATATAAATCAGTCCCCCAGCATACCTCTCATTTTACAGACAAAGAGGACCTAGAGGTGAAGTGATTTGCATAAATTCATACAGGTATTTAAGTTAGCATAGTAAGGATTTGAACTCAGGTTTGCTGAATCCAAATCTAATGTCTGAGTTAGTACTCTACCTCAATTCATTAGCACCTACCTACTGCTCTCCATGAAATTTCTCTTCTTTTCATTTTGCATGTATTTTTACTGTCTTATATGTGAAAATGAATATCATAAAGGGTTTCAGGTAGAAGGTCCAGCTGAAGAAAAATAACTTTTAAAAATAGAAATAAAAGCTGTAATCATGGAAATGTGTGATAAAGAGAAAAGATGGACAGCTCACATTGAAAAAAGAAGTTGCTTATGTATGGGCATGTTGAGTACTTGTAGCCTTTCAGTCTCAGGGCACAATGAGGAAGGCATCAATTACGTTAGATTGACCTCCAATGGTAAATTTATAGAAGACGGACAAGAGCTATAAGGAATGAGCAGGAATATGTAGGTGCTTTGTATTGAAGTATCCAAATAGATGAGTCCACATATACTTTTGAGTTTTGGACTTATTTGTGTATTTTTTTGTTTCTGCCAGGAGAATGTAAGCTCCCTGAGGACAAGGATGGTTTCATTTTAGTTTTCTTATAGGCCCAGGATCTAGCTTAGTCCTTAGTACATATAAATTTCTTACTGAATGCCTGTTGACTTAATAAATAAAGGAATTACAGGAAATCAGAGTGGAAGAGAATGGAAATGGGGGACAGAAAATTAACTAGAAAACAGTCCAAAACACTTGTTAGAGAAGCCAAATATTTCAAAATGGTAAAATCTCTGTTCTGGGAGAGATGTTGTGAATCAAGAGTAATGTAACCTTGTCTTCACTCATTTTAGTATTGGAAAACTCAGGTCCTTCTGCCCTTGGTATAAGGTCTGACAAATCAAAACTAAAGAAGCATTAGTGGGATGAATATTCACTAAAGGTTAGGATATGATACTTTTCCTTCTGGAAACTTTGAGTGTCATAATGTAAATAATATAACATTAACCTGAGGGGTTCACTAACTGATCTGAATTAAATAGACACCAGCTAAAGCCAAGTCACCCATAGGAATTAGAATAGAGAGAGCATGAATGGTTTAATTTATTCAGGGTCTAAGGGATGATTTGCTAGGCTCCTGGACTTCACCAAAGCAATTATGATTTCTTTTTGTATAAGTGTTTCATTTTCATCAGGATAGGAAGGTTATTTCCCTCTAAATAACCCTCTCCCCAATATTATTGTGTACTGTTCATGCCTTATGATGTTTACTTATTTATTTCTTGGATATGTTAATAACTAGGAAACAAAACAATTTAAATATTCATTGCTATGTGATAGACAGGACAAGAACTCCACATTAGGGGAGTGGGATATGATGAGGGTCTTTAATTTGTTTGAAATCCCAAGCAAATATTGGAAAAAAAAATATTCAAATAGAGACTGCAAACCAAGGACTTAGGTTGGTGTGTATAAATACATGCAGTAAAGAAAAAAAAAAAAGGAAATATAGGTGGGGTGAAAAGTGATTACCTCTGCATTGTTCCCATCACTTATTCAATTTCTGAACAAGATTGGGAGTCCTAGGTGAACTTTACATAATTTTCTTATTTTAATAGCAGAATATGTGAAATGGGCACCTTCTCTCATTGCCTTTTTGCAGCTTTTGAAAACAGCCACTCTGCAACAAACTAAGCAGGCACTAAGTGATCAAATTCAAAACTGGGGTTGTTTCTTTTCAAATCAGTTCATGATTCATTATTATTGAAATGCTCAGAGTTCACTCAAATTATAGATATTAGTTTTGCCTTGAATTGACTTTCATAGCTTATTTTCACAGTATGTTGAAATTATGCTGCATGTCACTTTCTAACATTTCATTCATAGGCAAAACATTGGATAACTTTCTTTCCATGACCTCATATGTCACTCTCTAGGCAGATGATGAAGGCTTAGGCTCTTATTAACTCTTTTTAGACTACAAATTTATTCTTCACTTTTCTGAAACTGTAAGGCTCTGTTTTGCCATGGAAGGTAGAATAATTTGGAGAAATCATTAAGCATGGAAAGTTTTAGGGTTTTAATTGTGATAAAACAAATATAAGGGCATCCCTAAACTGAAGTAATACTCTATTATGTAATGTATGAGAAAGAAAATGTGCATTTGATATTTCAGTATCCCATAATTTTTGCCTTTATGCTTACCATCAGGAAAATGGTGAAGGCAAGCAAATAAAGAAAGAAAAAAAATCACACTATATCTATTGCACCACTCTCTATAGATGGAAAGAAAAACACTAATATGGCCATGATAGTTTGCTGCATAAAAAAATGTCATTCACGAAAAAGGGGTATGAACTAACAACCTTCTAAAAGAGTAAAGCAACTGAAACTAAAGATGAAATGTCAGGCCACCCTAGATCTTTTAGGTTGTCCTAGTTGTCCTCATTGTACTAGCCAAGGACATTTTCACCTGCCTTGATAGTTTACTAAATAATACTTTTTTTTCCTAGGGAGTATAAGTGTATTTTATTGAGCCTAGATATTCTTTGGATTTTTAATTCTATATATGAAAACACCATCACATAGGAACAAACTTTCAAAATCCTAAATATCTGTTTTCAAGCTAACAAATGTGTTGTCATGCATGTGTAATACAATCACTCAGTATTTCCTTAATAATATTTAATGAGTTTCAGTAACAATGAGGTATAGGAAAAAAAACAGAATATTAGCATCTAGAAATAAGGAAGTGATGATTTCCCTGACCTCTTCTGTGATCCAACAACATCCAAAATTTTGTAAAATTTTAGTCTTATATTTAAGAATGGCATGGATAAACTAGAGGGCATCAAGAGTAGAGCAATCAGGATGTTGAATGAATTGGAAGTGGTCATGTGAGGATCATTTAAAGGAAGTGATAAACTTAGCCCCAGTTAAAATAAGACATTGAGAGAGTGCCCATTCACTATGTTCTAGTATTTGAAGATACATTATTAATGAATAGTTTGACTTACTTTTTCTCTTTGCTGTCAAAAAGAGAAAAAAAAATTGGAACATCAAGTGGAAGGTGCATATGTTAGGATTGATGGAATGTAACACTTTTTAACAAGGACTTTTTAATAAGGAAGTATAATTCACTTTCTCTGGATGTAGCATGCTTTCCACAATTTAAGATTTTACACAAAAGTTGGATAACCACATCTCAGGTTTAATTTTTTTATTTTTATTTTGTTGTCTAAAGGGTTATTGCTCACATATGGTTTGGAAGAGATGCCCTCTGAAGTCTCAGTTCTGTAAGTCTTATAAAACAGCATCTTGTGTTATTTAAATCATCAAGAAGTTCTGTTAATCTGATAAAACATTCCTCTTGGCACATGGCTAAATTTCAAAGTATTGTGAAAGTAAATAGGAACAGCTTTAATTCAGTCAGAATAAAAACTGGGCTAAAAGTCACATCTGGTTCCAAATCTCAACATTCCTTGGTCTGGAGGGGGAATAAATGATTCAGCATTCCACCCTTCTTTTGTTCAGTGATAAGAAGTAGTAGGGTTTTTCTCATTTCTATACTGCTCTCAGAAAGCCTATTCAATTCAATAAGCATTTACAAAATGCCTAATACATGACAAGCACTGTCAAAGAAGAAACAAGGAAATTCATATAATTGGTACTATGCATGTGAAATATTAATCTTCTAAGCCCACTTTATATTTCTCTTCACTTGCATAGGAGGAGACTGAGAGCCAACAAGTCATAATCTTGCCTTCACTCATCAGTGTTACAAAAAA
>JAQQSU010019487.1:0-10250 GCA_028627135.1 Pseudochirops cupreus
AAAAAAAAGAAAGAAAAAAATATCACATGGCACTAACTAGTTCAGTATCTTAAAGTTCCCATTTTCACAATGAACAACACATAAATCTCAAAGACAGGATTATGTTAGAGCCATCTCTTACCGGCTTTTAGAATCTGTTGTCAAATTTTCAGTGTAAATGTCATTTAAGCAACAGAAATCAGGAAATAATAAAAAAAGGACTTAATTTATTATTTGGTTAATACTCTAATCTTAAGAAAATGATAGTTAAATTTTAATTGTGGATTAAACTTAAAAATGTGCCCTGAGTACATTTTCCCCCCATAGGACTGGTCATTACATGTTTACCAGCACACCAATGTACAACAAAGTTATGAGAATTAATATTATATCAATAATAAGCTAGGAGTGGAGCTAAGAAGGCTAAATAGAGGAAACACTATAGTCAAGCTCTCTAAGCATTTTCCTCTAAATAACTTTAAAATATTGTCTTAAACTGAATTCTGGACTAGCCAAGCTAACAAAAGCTCAGGGTAAGATATTCTTCCAGTTCAACACAATAGAAGGATGTCTGAAGGAGAGAGCTTTGACACAGAGGTGGAGGCTGACCTGGAGTCCACGTAGATGCAACACTAGTAGTGGGATTTGGTGGTGTTGACAACAGCAACAGAGGCTTCCAAAAATCTCAAACCAGAGATCGTAAGCAGGTAGATCAGAAGGAGATTATAAGGGACTCTTATGCTAGCAGTAGGAGGCACATGAGTGGATATTGTTTGGCAACACCATTGCCTATACACACACACACACACACACACACACACACACACACACACACACATATATATATATATATATATATATATATATATATGTATATATATATATGTATATACATATACATATATATGCACACACATATATATGTATGTATGTATGCATTTGTGTATGTGTATATATGTGTGATTGTGCACATGTGTATGCATGTGTACATATACATGTATATATGCATGTGTGCATGTATGCATGCATGCATGCATGCATACATGATTAGGTCACAGTTCAAAGGTAGAGAGGAACACTTTCAGTCAAAAGTGACCAGGGTCCCTGAGAAAGAGTATTGATTTCAGTCCCAAGACAGCAAGTACCCTGTGGAGCAGTATCACTTGAGGCTGCAAAGGATCAGGGGCCCTTCCCAGGTAAAAGAATAGAACCCAGGCCAGGAGTACTATGACTATACGTCTCCCTAGATTACACCCCTTTGGAACTACTGAAAACTCACAAAATTCCAGAACTAACCCTGAAAACAATAGTGAAAAAAAGCCTGAAGCTTGGGACAGTGCTCCTACCTTTCCCCAATTAAAGGAGCAGAGTCCAAGTTTAATGTAAAGCTCAAAGAAAAGAAATAGGCTCAAAAAATGAGCAAGCAATAATAACATACCAAAAAAGAACCTCATCAAAATAAAGTAATATGGTGTCAGGGAACATAAAGATATAAAGTCGGAAGATAATGTCAAAACAAATAGAAGGAAAGCCTCAAAGCAAAAATAAGTGAATTGCATATAAGCATAATAAGAATTCCTAGAAGAACTAAAATTTATTTAAAAAACCAAATATGAGTAGCAGACGAAAATTGGAGAAAAAAGAGCAATGCTTAAAAAAAACTTGTGAAAAGTCAATTAATGTATTAGTGAAAGAGGCCCCCCCCAAAGTCTAAGAAAACAATGCCTTAAAAAAAGAATTGTCCAAATGGAAAAAAAGTGGCGCAAAACTTTACTGATGAAAAAATTATTTAAAAAATAGGATTGTGCAAATGGAAGTTAATTACTCCTTTAAACATCAAGAAAGAATAAATTATTTTTAAAAAATTAAAAATTAGAAGAAATATCACATCATAAAAAATTTCTTAGAAAAGAGAAAGAGGAGAGATAATTTAATAATTAATGGACTACCTGAGAGACATAATAAAAGAAAGAGCCTAGACATTATATTTCAGTATATTATAAGTTCAAGCTTCCTTGATATCCTAGAACCAGAGAGTGAACTAAAAATTGAAAAAAAAAATCCATGAATCAGTTTATGAAAGAGATCCCAAAATGGAAACTTCTAAGAGTATTATATCCACATTTCAGAGCCCTCAGCTTACTTTCTCAAGGATTGAGAGGAAAGGAGATAATTTAGAATTACAAATTTAAAAATTTATATTAAAATGTTTAAAATTCAATTGGAAAACATTTAACAAAATGAAAACAATTTAAAAGAATAAGTTAGCTTATAAAATTTACCACACGTCAGGAATTTTGAACAGTTTTAAAGAAGGAAGAAAAATTTTGGAATAAATGCCTCAAATTTGTAGGAAGAGCGTTGAGTTAAGGGTTTACCAATTTCTTCTGGTTCTTCAGTATGAATAAAGTCAGCAATTTTAGTTCATTTTTGCTCTATCCCTTTTCAGGGACCTTCTGTGCTGTAAATTACCTTCACTTTCCACGTTAGCTTTCCTGGTGTCTTCAGCTCAAAAGGTCACCAATCTACCTTTTTGTCCTTGTTTGTGTTGTACAGGAAAGAGGAGAGAAAGTTGGGTAACATGTGACATGACCATTTTACTTTAGTTATTCTTAAACTTGCATTTCTAGTTGCATTTCCATCTTGGTGATTTAACTTCTTTCTTAGGTCTAGCTCCTCCTTGACATTGGGGATGAGTGTGTGTTTCTCTGTACTTTCTTAATTTCAGACTTTGAACAGCTGGGCTATTGGTAATCCTAAAAGTTATGTAGAACAGTCCCTATCATGGGACAAGACCACTGGAGATCATATAAACAGTGTTCCACTTTCTTGGAAAACCATTTCTCAAATCCTGAAAGAGAGCCCCATGTAGGTCCTCCTGAGACCATTATTTTGGCCATGTGGACCATATAATGCCATAAGTTATTAGCTAGTTCAGTCTGTGGAGGCAATGGATCTTGACAAACTATGCTCCTAACACTTAGACAGGAACACATAGAGAAGAAATGAATTTGCAACTGCTTCTCTTTTTGATAAAAGAAGGATTTTAATTTTTGATGGGGAGCAGAGAAAGAATCAAGAATGTGGCTACTTAGGAAGAGCTATGCCCTTTATACAACTAGGCACAATGGAGCAGGAAAAAATATTATTCAAGCGTAGAAAAATCAGTGTAAGTCATACAATTTAAAACATATTCTAAAGTGTGCTTGAAACTATTATTTGATAAATAAATAAGACATTTTGGGATATTTAAGAGGGATAATTAGGGGAGAAACATATGAAGTAAAGACTTCAGATCCATCACTGGGGGGGGGTCATTCACTCTATTCATGCATGTTCTGAGTTGCCATTTGCACAAAACAAGCACATTTGGTTCCAAGTTTCCTGAACAATGTGATACTTTTATTGTCTTAGTAAACAATGATCCTTCACCTATTTAGCTTTGTGCAGTCAGAACCGTGACATGAATTTTATTTTGTCAGATTAGGAGAATAATTCACTGCTGATAAAAATGAGCAACAGCTAAGCCTTATTTGTTTGAGAGTGAAACCTTGAATGTCCTCTATCTACCCTTTATCAATATAAAATCTGTCAAAGAACTCAGCACCCTTGTAATGGAATTCCCAGGTTGGTGAAAGGAAAGTAGAAATATGCTGAAGGCAAACTTCATTTTCCATTACATATGGCCAGAAATGTTTAAGAGCAGGAGAGCACATGCAAATTGAGGGTTAACCATGCTAACTGACCAGACCTCAGTAATACCTGAGAGACAGTAGTCTAGACAAAGCCTGAAGCTAGTAGTTAGTAAAATAATACAGAGTAATGGAATACGCTAAGAGGTATAAGAAGTCAAAAATTTGTTGACCAGAGACCAGAAAAGTAGTCAGTGGTCAGAAGCTATCTTGGTACTAGAGTAAAGCCAGAAAGTCATGGCAAGTCAAGATAACAAGCAGTTAACTCTTGCAATAAGAAAGTCTTGCATTTAAGCAATGTTTAACTCATGCAGGAAATTTCAAATAAAATTTTTTGACTGTGTTTCATGGACAAGGAAAAATGTCACCCTTTCATTGAGCTGTGACCCAAAAGTAGGAACAGATATGATATATTATGGGATTACAAATGTATTTTTATTTGGAGTGGATTAGAGAAAAAAAATATTCTTACAATATTTATTTTTTATTTTGTTAGATAAAATTGAACATAATTTTCCAATTGAAAATAGTTCTTCAAATAAGGATATGTTCTCCTTTAGTCAATTAGATAACAAAAACATATGTTACAATCTCATTGTATACTTAGATCAGCGAAGCAGGCTATAGCTAACAAAACAAATCTTGTTTATGTCACAGACCTACAGTTAAGAATGTTTTCTACATTTTTAAATAAACTTAAGTTTTATTTAAAAATGTAAAAATCTGACCTTAAAAAATAGGTTGATGGGATGATTTGGCCTTTATAATTTTCTTACAACACTTATTTTGGGAATATCTAGCTAAATAGGGACAGATTGGCAAATGTGGAAGATCTGGATTTGAATCATTCGTCTATCACTTATTAAACTGCAGCATACTAGGCAATTCACCTATCCTCCCTGACCTTCAATTTCTTCATCTATAAAATGGGAATAGTAAGACCTGTGGTAACCTATGAAGGAACTGTCACAAAGCTCATATCAAGTAATGTATATAAAATAACTTTTGGTAGTTCGATTATTATGGCACTGAATAAGTTGATTAATCTAAGCATTAGATTAATTAATCTAGCACATTCATTTTTATTATATTAGCTCAGCCCACCCATGAGCATGTCAATAGTAACTGTTTCTCTTTTGACCAACAACCCTGAGGTTCTCCCCCATCCAATTTGATTTTTTTTTTAAAGTAAAGGGGCCATATCTTGGCTCACTTCTTTAACAGGCCTATTCACTGAATGGGTGCTACCTCTTTCAAAGTGAGAACCTGAAAAGGCCTTAGTCTAAAAAGGACTGTGGTGTCCCATTGCATCCTAGGCCATCTCCAGTCCTCCTGATGGATATCTGGCCACTAGACCAGATGACTCTGGAGAAGAAAGTGAAGCTGGTGACCTTGCACAGCCCTCCTTCACTAAAATTGAAATCAACTGCAAGTCATGTCATCACCCTGGTGTCATGGTCTTCTTTAAAAATGAAGGTCAAACAAGTGTTCAACAAACTTTTATGTGTCATATAACACTCAGTGAAGATGGTAGAACCTTGTCTCAGTATAATAATAGTGCTATCAAGGCTTTCAGGACCTACCTCACAGAGTTGTTGTGTGGAAATTATTTTGATAACCTTAAATCAGTTTGGCATGGTGTATAAATGGTTATTCTTAGAGTCAAAATGACATTACTTGATATGAGCTGTGTGACATAAATCTGCCAGAAGTCTGACAGAAGCAATTCCTTAATATTCTCAGATTTAAACCCAGATAAGACATAAGATGAGCTCCAGCCTGGAAATAAACAATAGACTCTCCAAGACTGATACTTTTATGCAGTTTGTTGCTATTGAATAGGTAATGAGGAAGTTTCTATATCTTGGGAACATGAGTGAAATCAATCACTAAATTGATGTTATATATCTATGATTTACCATTGTAATCCATTTGGACCTTATGCTTGCCTGCATCACTCAAAACCAATAAAAATCAAAATTTCAGGTAAATCAAATCTAAAACCATTGTTTGGCATAAAAAATTAGAAGAAAATAGATAATTAAAAAAAATAAACAGCAAACAAGAAAACAACTGTCTGGTGGGATTCATTGCAACTTGACTCTTAGCAACATCACCCATCAAATTTTCTATGTTGGTGAGGAGGATGTAACTTGGCCTGTTTCCTTTGTCATTAGCAATGAACTTCATTTTCACCTGTTAGAAGACTCTCATATAGGCATAAGTGGTATCAAGATCAATGGAAGTTCATATGACATGTGTGTTGGGCATGAAGGTCATTGCTGAACATTGAGAAGTCATGAGGGCTCCTGCAATGCTGAGTGCGACCTTTTCGTTTTTAATTTTGTTCATTTATTTAACCTATATTCACATTTTAAAAATGTTCCTATCTTTAAGTATGTATTTCATTACCTGTCATAACTATTTTTTCCTAATTTAATTTATAGAATGAGATGATAACATTATCCAACTCATTTGTCATTCCAGCTTGCTTGTGAGTAGTAGAAGGGTACAGATAAGAACAGGTCAAATGTGGAGAGTCTCTCATTCTCCAAATTTTGGTTTCTGTCTCCTGTTTTATTTTTTTCTTGGACTTCTTCACTTTCCTGCTTTGCCAGGGAAGTATGCTACTTTCCTACAGGTCTCTTCCAATCATACTTGCAATCAGGAAGACCTGAGCTCACATCATTCCTCTGATACTTCCAGTTTTGTGACTTCGGGCAAGTGAATTAACTTCTCTACTAAATGCAATTCTCCAAAATGATAAATTTCAGAACCCTTACGGTTCTGTATTCATAGACAAAGTTTCTATGAGCTCCTCTACACCCATGGACTTAGTTTCAGACCAAAAAGAAAATTGTGTGTATGTTTTATATTTGCATATGTGCATATATACATGAATAAAAACAGCATGACACATAGATGGAGTGTTGGACTTGACATTATGAAGATTTAGGTTCAGATTTACCTCTCACATTTACTAATTGTTTGATCCAGTTAAGTCATATATTCTCTATGTGCTCCAGGCAGGTCCTTGAGACTTATCTCTTCAGTCACAGGCAAGTTACATGTATTGAGGTACAAGTTAATGGAGGGATTTCCCCACGCTGACAAAAATACAAATTCTGTTTGAAGGTGTGTATATGTATTATAAACAAGCATATATTCTATAATATAGATTCAGAATGGTTATATGCTTTTTTTCATTGAGATTTGTTGAGAGAATTAAAAAAAACTAATGGCAGCAGTTCTGTGTTGTTGTTGAGACAACACAACATAATTGACTGTGAAGGTCACTGCAGCATTTTAATAACATGTTGGAGAGAAAACATCCAGCTGATCAAATAGCAGTAATACCCATTTAAGAAGTAAAATATCCCCTTGTGAAAACAAATCCATACCCAGAATTCTCCTTTTTGTGAGTCCCCTGTATTCAAATCTATTGTGTTCCAGGAAAGATAAACATGACTGGTGCTGTGCCAATATACAGGTACACTCCCCAAGGGCACTTGCTCTGAATTACCTTACAAATATTAGAAATGAAATAGGATGACCCTCTGTCAGAATGTATAATACCTAAGAAGGTAGTCAACTGCAAAAAGGCTCTTTCCATTTTCATGCTGGTTATGTTCTTGGGGGATAGTTCAACTCAAGAATAATAAAAATAATACTTATATTCTTTTCTCTTTTTACCCCTTTAAAATGCCTCCTAATACAAACCAGACAATTGTCTTTGGAGTTTTAATTTGTGTTCTTTCAGAGGGAAAGATAGCAACACCCTGACCCATGATATTTTAAACCAAATTTATATAAACATTCAGAGTTCAGCCCTCAACAGATTTACAAAGACTAAATGAAAACATGCTCCCTGTATGCCTAGTCATTTGGAGGAAATTCCCCTGGATTTTCCATTTTCTAGTGTGTCAATCACATAACCAGTTGTGTTAGGTTCTACTTATTCCACTGGAAGTACAAGGACAGTTTCAACATATTTGAGCTAATGCTTTTTGTCACTGCTTTCTGAAGCACAGACAAGTGTCCAAGCAGACAACTACCTTTAGTACATTTAAGGGGTACCTATATTTTCCCCAAATGATGTGTATGCTTGCATTTCAGAAACAAAAATTTGAGAGATAAGTTGAAGAAATAATCTTTTTATTCCTCTTAAAAGAAGGAAAGAGGGAAGGGAGGAAGGAAGGAAGGAAAGAAGGAAGGAAAGAAGGAAGAAAGGAAGAAAGGAAGGGAAGGAGAGAAAGAAAACCTGCAGTCTCAAAGCCACATAGTCCTCAAGTGCAGCCCTTTGATTGAATGCAAACTTCATAGAACAATGGCCTTGAAGCCACAAGTTCCCCATCCCATAAATGCTATCCTACTAATTTTTGCCTATTGGACACACTAATTTTCTTCAAAATACAGTTCAAGTGCCATCTCTTGTATAAAACCTTTATTAAAATTAATTTATCTATTTTAAGTTTCCAACATTCATTTCCACAAGATTATGAGCTCCAGTTTCTTGAGAGATGATGTCTAGGCCCTTTTTTTGACCATGACTTCCATGTAGTTTAATAATTTTAAAATGATCTCTCCTGGATCTCTTTTCCAGGTCATTGATTTTTCCAATAACATTTCACATTGTTTACTATTTTTCATTCTTTTCATTCTGTTTCATGACTTCTAGATTTCTCATAAAGTCATTAGCTTCCATTTGATCTCTTCTAAATTTTAAGGAATCATTTCCTGCAGTGAACTTTTGGACCTCCTTTTCCATTTGTCCAATTCTGCTTTTTAAGACATCTTTCTCATTGGCTTTTTCAACTTCTTTTGCCATTTGGTTTAGTCTATGTTAAGGTGTTATTTTCTATATTATTTTTTGGGTGCTCTTTGTCAAGCTGTTGACTCATTTTTCATCATTTTCTTGCATTACTTTCATTTGTCTTCCTAATTATTCCTCTTCTTCTCTTAATTGATTTTCAAAACCCTTTTTGAGTCCTTCCATGACCTGTGACAAATTCATAGTTTTCTTGGAGACTTTTGATGTAAAAGTTTTGAATTTGCTGTCTTCTTCTGGTTGTATGTTTTTATCTTCTTTGTCACCAAAGTAAGATTTTATAGTCTGAGTTTTTTGTTTATCACTATTTGTTCATTTTTCCACCCAAATACTTGACTTTCTCACTATTTCTCAAGGCAGGACTCTGCTTCCAGTGGGAGTGAGTATGGGTGTGGGAGTACTTTCCAAAACTTCTGGGGTTTTGTGCAACTGTTTTCAGAGATACTTCTAGGGACCTACAAATGTTTAGTTCTTCCAAGGTGGTGTGTTCAAAGGAGGGGTGTTTACTCCTCTCCTGGTCTGTGATTGACCCCAAGCACTCTTTTCTGCCTTGGAACTGTGAGTAGATTCTCTCTCCACAGTTGCCACAAAATGCACCACACCAGTGCTCCTCCTCACTCCAGGACCTCCTCCCAGGACTGTGACCCAGATCCAAGCAGGACAAAATAAGAGAATCTTACTTCAGCTCCAACAAAGAGATCCCTGCAATCCACCTCTGATCAAGCACTCAATCTCCCACCATCTTAGATTGTTTAGATTTTTATGTCAAAGTAAATGCATACCTATGGAGCAGTTTGGGGGAGAATTCAAGCAAGTCCCTGCTTTTATTCCATTATCTTAGCTCTGCATATAAAAGCTTTCTTGATTGCCCCAGTTGCTTGTTACTTATTATCTAAGGTTTCTTCTCATTTATCACTTTCATCTATCTCTTATATATGAAGAGAAAGACAACTTGCACACACTATTAAAATGTAAGTTCCTTGATGGTAGAGACAGCTTCATTTTTTTTCTTTATATTCCCAGATCTTAGTATCATGTCTAACACTCTTAAAATGCTTGATTGATTGATTTACCAATTCTTATATGTCATTAATGACTGAAAAGATCTAATAATTTTCTTTGAAAATATGGTGTATAGGACAGGGAGACTAGGAATTTACTTTTGTGCTGAAATTTAGATCACTCACAAAACCTGCCCCCCTCAAGCAGGTAGAAATGACTAAACAGAGCTTTAAGTAAGTGAAGATAACTCCTTAAAATAGGAATTTATCAAATCTCTATCCCATCTGCACTCCCACCATGGTTACATACATGGGATATCATTTCTTTTCTGGTCTTGCCCTATCCTGAATTTTTCATAAAAAGTCTACTTTGAAGGGGATCTTTAATTTAACTTCCTCTAGGCCATTTTGGGTGCTTGCCTTAGGTGTCAGAATTGATAGTTGTTGTAGCATAAGCCTAAGCAAAGAGGAGAATTTGTAATGAGGAAGAATGAATTTCTCTATACTTCTATTTCTGAGAGGACTCACAATATTTGCTTATGCCCCAAAAGTAAGATTTGGAGGGAAGTACAACATCATCATGCCCAATATAGATGAAGATGAAAGATTAATGTACATATTTTAGCTGTAATAACTTGCTTTGAAATCTGGCCAAGATTGCCTAATTGGCACTAGAAAAATATGAACCCCAATGTATTTGAATTTTTTTTCTTGGTTTAGAATTATTTTTTTTCTTTTCTTTTTTTTTTT
>JAQQSU010019488.1:0-10250 GCA_028627135.1 Pseudochirops cupreus
GGTTAGGGTTAGGGTTAGGGTTAGGGTTAGGGTGAGGGTGAAGGTGGGGGTTAGGATTAAGGTTAGGGGTATGGTTAGGGTGAGGGTGAGGGTTAGGGTTAGGGTTCGGATAACATGGAGGGTTAGGGTGAGGTTTAGGGTGATGGTTAGGGTTAGGGTTAGGGTTTGTTTCAGGGTTAGGTTTAGGGTTAGGGTTAGGGTTAAGGTTACGGTTAGAGTTAGTTTTAGGGTTAGGGTGAGGGTGAGGGTTAGGGTTAAGGTGAGGGTGTGTGTTATGCCTAGGGTTAGGATAAGAGTTAGGGTTAGGGTTAGGGTTAGGGTTAGGCTGAGAGTGAGGGTGAGGGTTAGGGTTAGGGTTAGGGTTAGGGTTAGGGTGAGCATTAGGATGAGGGTTAGGGTGAGAGAGAGGGTTAGGGTTACTGTTAGGGTTAGGGTCAGGGTTAGGGTGAGCGTTAGGGTTAGAGTTAGATTTAGGGTTAGGGTTAGGCTTAGGTTTAGGGTTTGGGTTTGGGTTTGAGTTAGAGTTAGGGTTATTGTTAGGGTTAGGATTAGGCTGAGAGTGAGGGTGAGGGTTAGGGTGAGAGTTATGGTTAGTTTTAGGGATAGGGTTAGTGTTGGGGTTAAGGTTAGGGTTAGTGTAAGGGTTAGGGTGAGGGTGAGGGTGAGGGTGAAGGTTAGGGTTAGGGATAGGATGAATGTGAGGGTGAGTGTAAATGTTAGGGTTAGGGTGAGACTGAGGGTTAGGATTAGGGTTGCGGGGAGATTTACGGTGAGGGTGAGGGTTAGAGCTAGCATTAGGGTGAGCATTAGTATTAGGGTTAAGGTTAGGGTGAGGGTTGGGGTTAGTGTTAGTATTAGCGTTAGGATTAGGGTGAATTTGAGCGTCAGGGTGAGGTTTAGGGGTAGGTTTGGTGTTAAGGTTAGGGTGAGAGTGAGGGTTAGAGTGAGGGTTAGGGTTACGGGTTGGGTTAGTGTAAGGGTTGGGATGAGGGTGAGGGTTAGGGTAAGGATTAGGGTTAGGGTTAGTTGTTAGGGTTACCATTAGGGTTAGTGTAAGGGTTAGGGTGAGGTTGAGTGTGAGAGTGAGGGTTAGGGTTAGGTTTAGGGTGAGGGTTAGAGTTAGGGTCAGGGTGAGGGTTAGGGTTAGGTTTAGGGTGAGGGTTAGAGTTAGGGTCAGGGTGAGGGTTAGGGTTAGGTTTAGGGTGAGGGTTAGAGTTAGGGTCAGGGTGAGGGTTAGGGTTAGGTTTAGGGTGAGGGTGAGGGTTACGGATAGGATGAGAGTGACGGTCAGCATGATTGTTAGGGTTAGGGTGAGGGTTTGGTTGAGGGCTAGAGTTAGTACACGGAAGGAAAGGGAATTAGGGTTAGGATTAGGTTTATGGTTATGGTTTGGGTTAGGGATAGGGTTAGGGTTAGAATTAGGGTAGCGGGGAGGTTTAGGGTAAGGTTGAGGGTTAGGGTTAGGGTGAGGGTGAGGCTTAGTGTCAGGGTTAGGGTGAGGGTTAGGGTTAGGGTATGAGTGATTGTTAGGGTTTGGGATATGGTTAGGGTCAAGGTCAGGGTTAATACAGGGAGGCAAAGTGAATTAGAGTTAGAATTAGGGTTAGCATCAGGGTTAGGGTTAGGGTTAGGTTTGGGGGCAGGGTTAGTGTGATGGTGAGGGTTAGGGTTGTGGTGAGGGTGAGTGTTAGGGTGAGGGTTAGTGTGAGGGTAAGGATGAGTTTTAGGGTTAGGGTTATGTTTAGTGTTAGGGTTAGGGTTGGTACAGGGAGGCAAAGCAAATTATTGTTAGGGTTAAGTTTAGGGATAGGGTTATGGATACGGTTACCGTTAGGGTTGGGGTGAGGGTTAGGGTTGGTGTCTGGGTGAGGGTTAGGGTTAGGGTGAGAGTGATGGATAGGTTTAGGGAGAGGGTGAGGGTTAGGGGTAAGGTTAGGGATAGGGTTAGTACACAGATGCAAAGCGAATTAGAGTTAGAGCTAGAGATGCGTTAGGGTTAGGGTTAGTGTTGGGGGGAGGGATAGGGTTAGGGCTACACTGAGGGTTAGGGTGAGGGTGAGGGTGAGGGTTAGGGTTAGGGTGAGCGTTAGGGTTAGGGTTAAGGTGAGGGTGATTGTGAGGGTGAGGTTTAGGTTTAGGTTTAGTGTTAGGGTTAGGGTGAGGGTGAGGATGAGGGTGAGGATTAGGGTGCGGGTTAGGGTAACGGTTAAGGTTAGGGTTATGGTTAGGGTTAGGGTGAGGGTGAGGGTTATGTTTAGGGTTAGGTGAGGGATAGGTTTAGGGTGAGGGTGAGGGTTAGGGTTAGGGTTAGTGTGAGGGTTAGGGTGAGGGTGAGGGTGAGGGTTAGTGTTAGGTTGAGGGTTAGGTTTAGGGTTAGGGTTAGATTTAGTACACGGAGGCAAAGCAAATTAGGGTTAGGGTTAGAGATGGGTTAGGTTTAAGGTTAGTGTTGGGGGGAGGGATAGGGTGAAGGGGAGTGTTAGGTTTGGGGTTAGGGTGAGGGTTAGGGTTAGGGTTAGGTTTAGGGTTAGGATTAGGGTTAGGGTTTAGTTTAGGGTTAGGGTTAGGGTTAGGGTGAGGTTAAGGGTGAGGGTTAAGGTTAGGGTTAGGATTAGGGTCAGTGTTAGGTTTAGGGTTAGGATTAGGGTTAAGGTAAGGCTGAGGGATAGGGTTAGGGTGAGGGTGAGGAATAGGTTTAGGGTTAGGGTTAGGGTCAGGCTGAGTGTTAGGGTTGAGGTTAGGGTTAGGGTTGGGGTCCGGTTTTGGATTAGGGTTAGGGATTGGCTTAGGGTTAAGGTTAGGATTAGAATTACAGATAGGGTTAGCCTAAGGGTTAGGGTGAGGGGGAGAGTGAGGGTGAGGGTGATGGTGAGTGTTAAGGTTAGGGTTAGATTTAGGGTTAGGGCTTTGTTTAGGGATAGGTTTAGGGTTAGGGTTAGTGTTAGGGTTAGGGTGATGGTGAGGGTTAGAGTTAGGGTTAGGGTGAGGGTTAGCATTAGGGATACAATGAGGGTGAGGGTGAAGGTGATTGTTAGGGTTAGGGTGAGGGTGAGGGTTAGGGTTAGGGTTAAGATTAGGGCTAGGTTTAGGGTTAGGGTTAGGGATAAGGTTTGGGTTAGGGTTAGGGTTGCAGGGAGGTTTAGGGTTAGGGTGAGGGTGAGGGTTGGGGTTAGAGTTACAGTTATTGTTAGCTTTAGGGTTAGGGTGAGGGAGAGAGTGAGGGTGAGGGTGATGGTGAGTGTTAAGGTTAGGATTAGATTTAGGGTTAGGGTTTTGTTTAGGGTTAGGGTGAGGGTGGGGGTAAGGTGAGGTTAGGGTTAGGGTGAGGAATACGGTTAGGATTAGGGTGAGGGTTAGGGTGAGAGTGAGGATTACAGATAGGATGAGAGTGAGGGTGAGGGTGATTGTTAGGGTTAGGGTAAGAGTGAGGGTTAGGGTTAGGCTTAGGTTGGGGGTTAGAATTAGTACATGGAGGGAAAGCAAATTTGGGTTAGGATTAAGTTTAGGGTTATGGTTAGCGTTAGGGATAGGGTTAGGGTTAGGGTTAGGGTTGTGCTGAGAGTCAGGGTTAGGGTGAGGGTGAGGGTGAGGGTTAGAGTTAGGGTTAGGGTGAGGGTTAGGGTTGGGGTTAGGGTTAGAGTTAGGGGTATGGTTCCTATTAGGGTTAGGGAAAGGGTTATGGTTAGGGTGAGGTTTAGGGTTATTGTTAGGGTTGTGGCTAGAGTTATGGTTTGGGTTAGGTTTAGGGTTAGGGTTAGGGTTAGGGAGAGGGTGAGGGTGACGGTTAGGGTCAGGTTTAGGGTTAGGTTCAGAATTAGAATTAGGTTTACGGTGATTGTCAGGGTGAGGGTGAGGGTGAGGTTTAGGGTTAGGGTTAGGTTTAGGGTTAGGTTTAGGCTTGGGGTTAGGGTTAAGCTTAGGGTGAGAGTTACGATGAGTGTGAGGGTTAGGGTTAGGGTTAGGGTTAGGTTTAGGGTTAGGTGGAGAGTGAGGGTTAGGGTTGGGGTGTGGGTAAGGGTAAGGTTTGGGTTAGGGTTAGGGTAAGGGTTAGGGTTAGGGTTAGGGTTAGGGTTAGGGTTAGCGTTAGTGTTAGGGTCAGGGATAGTGTCAGGGTTAGGGTTAGAGTTAGGGTTAGGGTTGCAGGGAGGTTTAGGGTGAGGGTGATGGTTAGGGTTGGGGCTAGGGTGTGGGTTAGGGTTAGGGTTAGGTTGAGGCTTAGAGTTAGTACATGGAGGCAAAGCAAATTAGGGTTAGGATTAGGTTTAGGGTTATGGTTAGGGTTAGGGATAGGGTTAGGGTTAGGGTTAGTTTTGCGGGGAGGTTTAGGTGAGGGTGAGGGTTAGGGTTGGAGTGAGGGTGAGGGTTAGGATTAGGGTTAGGGTTAGGGTGAGCGTTAGGGTTAGGGTTAGGGTGAGTGTTAGGATTTATGTTATGGTTAGGTTCAAGGTGAGGGTTAGTACAGGGAGGCAAAGTGAATTAGGGTCGGAATTAAGGTTAGGGCTAGGTTTAGGGTTTGGTGCAGGGTTAGGGTGATGGTGAGGGTTAGGTTTGGGGTGAGGGTGGGGGTTAGGATGAGGGTTAGGGTTAAGTTAAGGGTGAGTTTTAGGGATTGGGTTATGTTTAGGGTTAGGGTTAACGTTGGTACAGGGAGGCAAAGCGAATTATTGTTAGGGTTAAGGTTAGGGATAGGGTTATGGATACGGTTAGGGTTAGGGATGGGGTGAGGGTTAGGGTTGGTGTCCGGGTGAGGGTTAGGGTTAGTTTTATCGTTAGGGTTGGGGGGAGTGTTAAGGTGATGGTGAGGGTTAGGTTTAGGGTGAGGGTGAGGGATATGTTTAGCGTGAGGGTGAGGGTTACGGTTATGGTTAGGGATAGGGTTAGTACACGGATGCAAAGCAAATTAGAGTTAGAGTTAGAGATGCATTAGGGTTAGGGTTAGGGTTGGGGGGAGGGATAGGGTTAGGGCTACGGTGAGGGTGATGGTTAGTGTTGGGGTGAGGGTTAGGGTTAGATTTAAGGTGAGGGTGATGGTGAGGGTGAGGTTTAGGTTTAGGGTTAGTGTTAGGGTTAGGGTTAGGGTTAGGGTTATGGTTAGGGTTTGTGTGAGGGTGAGGGTTAGTGTTAGGGTGAGGGTGAGGGATAGGTTTAGGGTGAGGGTGATGGTTAGGGTTAGGGTTAGCGTGAGGGTTAGGCTGAGGGTGAGAGTGAGGGTTAGTGTTAGGGTGAGGGTTAGTGTTATTGTTAGGGTTAGGGTTAGGGTTAGTACACGGAAGCAAAGCAAATTAGGTTTAGGGTTAGGAATGGGTTAGGGTTAGGGTTAGGATTGGGGGGAGGGATAGGGTGAAGGGGAGTGTTAGGTTTGAGGTTTGTGTGAGGGTTAGGGTTAGGGTTAGGGCGAGTTTTAGAGTTAGGGTTAGGGTGAGGGTAAGTAGGGGGAGGCATAGCGAATTAGGATTAGGGTTAAGGTTAGGGTTAGGGTTATGTTTAGGTTCAGTGTTAGGGTTGGGTGGAGGGTTACGGTGAGGATGAGGGTTAGCGTTGGGGTCAGGGTGAGCGTTAGGTTTAGGGTTAGGGTGAGGGTTAAGGTTAGGGTTGGCATTAGGGAGAGGGATAGGGTGAAGATGAGGTTAGGGTTAGGGTTAGGGTTTAGGTTAGGGTGAGGGTCATGGTGATGGTGAGGGTTAGGGTTGGGTTGAGGTTGAGGGTTAGAGTTAGGGTTAGGGAGAGGGTGAGGGTTAGGGTTAGGGTTTGGATTAGGGTAGGTTTAGGGTTAGGGTTAGGGATAGGGTCAGGGTTATTGTTACTGTTGCGGGGAGGTTAAGGGTGAGGGTGAGGGTTAGGGTTGGGGTGAGGGTTAGAGTTAGGGTTAGGGTGAGCGTTAGTGTTAGGGTTAGGGTTAGGGTTAGGGTTTGTGTGAGGGTTGGGGTTAGGGTTTGGGTTAGTGTTAGGGTTAGTGTTAGGATTAGGGTTAGTGTTAGGGTTAGGGTGAGGTTGAGGGTCAGGGTGAAGTTTAGGGTTAGGGTTAGGGTTAGGGGTAGGGTTAGTGGTATGATTAGGGTGAGGGTGATGGTTAGGGTTAGGGTTAGGGTTACGGGTAGGGTTACGTTTAGTGTTAGGGATTAGGTTAGGTTTAGGGTTAGGGTTAGGGTTAGTGTTAGGGTCAGGGATAGGGGTAGGGTTACGGTTAGGGTTAGGGTGAGGGTTGTGGGGAGGTTCAGGGTGAGTGTGATGGTTAGGATTGGGGTGAGGGTGAGGGTTAGGGTTAGGTTTAGGGTGAGTGTTAGGGTTAGTGTAAGGATGAGTGTTAGGGTTTGGTTTGTGGTTAGGGTCAAGGTCAGGGTTAGTAGAGGGAGGCAAAGTGAATTAGGGTTAGAATTAGCTTTAGGGTCAAGGTTAGGGTTAGGGTTAGGGTTTGGTTTAGGGTTGGGGGAAGGGTTAGGGTGATGGTGAGGGTTAGAGTTTGTGTGAGGTTGAGGGTGAGGGTGATTGTGAGGTTTAGGGTGAGGATGAGGGTTAGGTTTAGGGTTATGGTGAGGGTTAGGGTTAGGGTGAGGGTTAGTGTTAGGGTTAGTGTTGGGGGCAGGGTTAGGGTGATGGTGAGGGTTAGGCTTGGGGTGAGGGTGAGGGTTAGTGTGAGGATTAGGGTTAGGGTAAGGGTGAGTTTTAAGGTTAGGGTTATATTTAGGGTTAGGTTTAGAGTTGGTACAGGGAGGCAAAGCAAAATATTGTTAGGGTTAAGGTTAGGGATAGGGTTATGGATACCGTTAGGGTTAGGTTTGGGGTGAGGGTTAACGTTGGTGTCTGGGTGAGGGTTAGGGTTAGTTTTATCGTTAGGTTTGGGGGGAGTGTTAGGGTGACGGTGAGGATTAGGGTTACGGTGACGGTTAGGGTTACGGTTAAGGTGAGGTTGATGGTGAGGGTTAGGGTGAGGGTGAGGGTTAGCATGAGGGTTAGGTTTAGGTTTAGGGTTAAGGTCGGGGTGAGGGATAGGATGAGGGTTAGGGTAAGGGATAGGGTTAGGTTGAGGGTGAGGGTGAGGGTGATTGTTAGGTTTAGGGTGAGGGTGAGGGTTAGGGTTAGTTTTAGCGTTAGTGTTAGGGTAAGGGTTAGGGTTAGAGTTAGGGTGAGGGTTAGGTTTAGGGTGAGTGCTACGGTTATGGTTAGGGTTAGGGTTAAGGTTATTGTAAGGATTAGGGTTAGTGTTATGGTTAGGGTGAGGTTCAGGATGAGAGTGAGATTTGGGGTTGGGTTTAGGGTTTGGGTTGCGGGGAGGTTTTGGGTGAGGGTGAGGGTTAGGGTTGAGGTGAGGGTCAGGGTTAGAGTTCGGGTGAGTGTTTGGGGGGAGGGATAGGGTGAAGGGGAGTGTTAGGTTTGGGGTTAGGGTGAGGGTTAGGGTTAGAGTTATGGTGAGTGTTAGAGTTAGGGTTAGTAGGGGGAGGCATATGGAATTAGGGTTAGGGTTAAGGTTCAGGTTAGGGTTATGGTTAAGTTTAGGGTTAGGATTGGGTGGAGGTTTAGAATGAGGATGAGGGTTAGCGTTGGGGTGAGGGTGAGCATTAGGGTCAGGGTTAGGGTGAGGTTTAAGGTTAGGGTTGGCGTTAGGGAGAGGTATAGGGTGAGGATGAGGTTAGCGTTAGGGTTAGGGTTAAGGTTAGGGTTAGGCTGAGGGTGATGGTGATGGTGAGGGTTAGGCTTAGTGTGAGGGTTAGGATGAGGGTGGGGGTTAGCATGAGGGTTAGGTTTAGGTTTAGGGTTACAGTCAGGGTGAGGGAGATTGTTAGGGTTAGGGTGAGGGTTAGGGTAAGTGTTAGGGTGAGGGTTAGGTTTAGGGTTAGAGTTAGGGTGAGAGTTAGGGTTATGGTTAGGGTTAGGGTTAGGGTTAGGGTTAGGATTAGGGTTAGTGTTAGGATTAGGGTGAGGTTCAGGGTGAGGGTGAGGTTTAGGGTTAGGGTTAGGGTGAGGGTGATTGTGAGGGTGAGGGTTAGGGTTAGGGTGAGGGTTAGGATGAGCTTGGGGGTTAGGGTGAGGGTTTGGCTTAGGGTTAGGGTTAGGATGAGGGTGAGGGTGAGGTTGATGGTGAGGGTTAGGGTTAGGGTGAGTGTTAGGGTTGGGGTTAGGGTTAGGGTTAGAGTCAGGTTTTGGGTGAGGGTTAGGGTTTCAGTTAGGGTTAGGGTTTGGCTTAGGATTACGGTCAGGGTGAGGGATAGGGTTAGGGTGAGGTTTAGGTGAGGGTGAGGGTTAGTGTGAGGGTGAGGGTGAGGGTTAGGTTTAGGTTGAGGCTTAGAGTTAGTACACGGAGGCAAAGCAAATTAGGGTTAGGATTAGGTTTAGGGTTATGGTTAGGGTTAGGGATAGGGTTAGGGTTAGGGTTAGTTTTGTGGGGAGGTTTGGGGTGAGGGTGAGGGTTAGGGTTGGGGTGAGGGTGAAGGTTAGGGTTAGGGTTAGGGTGAGCGTTAGGGTTAGTGTAAGGGTGAGTGTTAGGGTTTATGTTATGGTTAGGTTCAAGGTGAGGTTTGTACAGGGAGGCAAAGTGAATTGGGGTCAGAATTAAGGTTAGGGTCAGGGTTAGGGTTAGGGTTAGGTTTAACGTTGGTACAGGGAGGCAAAGCCAATTATTGTTAGGGTTAAGGTTAGGGATAGGGTTATGGATACGGTTAGGGTTAGAGTTGGGGTGAGGGTTAGGGTCGTTGTCCGGGTGAGGGTTAGGGTTAGTTTTATCGTTAGGGTTGGGGGAGTGTTAGGGTGAGGGTGAGGGTTAGGTTTAGGGTGAGGGTGAGGGATAGGTTTGGGGTGAGAGTGAGGATTAGGGTTATGGTTAGGGATAGGGTTAGTACACGGATCCAAAGAGAATTAGAGTTAGGGTTAGAGATGCGTTAGGGTTAGGGTTAGGGTTGGGGGGAGGGATAGGGTTAGGGCTACGGTGAGGTTTAGGGTGAGGGTGATGGTTAGTGTTAGGGTGAGGGTTGGGGTTAGATTTAAAGTGAGGGTGATGGTGAGGGTGAGGTTTAGGTTTAGGGTTAGTGTTAGGGTGAGGGTTAGGGTTAGGGTTGGGGTTAGGGTTATGGTTAGGGTTCAAGTGAGGGTGAGGGTTAGTGTTAGGGTCAGGGTGAGGGATAGGTTTAGGGTGAGGGTGAAGGTTAGGGTTAGGGTTAGTGTGAGGGTGAGGGTGAGCGTGAGAGTGAGCATTAGTGTTAGGGTGAGGGTTAGTGTTAGGGTTAGGGTTAGGATTAGGGTTGGGGGGAGGTATAGGGTGAAGGGGAGTGTTAGGTTTGGGGTTAGGGTGAGGGTTAGGGTTAGGGTGAGTGTTAGAGTTATGGTTAGGGTTAGGGTTAGGGTGAGGGTTAGTAGGGGGAGGCATAGCGAATTAGCATTAGGGGTAAGGTTAGGGTTAGGGTTATGGTTAGGTTTAGGGTTAGGGTTGGGTGGAGGGTTAAGATTAGGGTTGGTGTTAGGGAGAGGGATGAGGTTAGGGTTAGGGTTAGGGTTAAGGTGAGGGTCATGGTGATGGTGAGGGTTAGGGTTAGTGTGAGGGTTAGGGTGAGGGTGGGGGTTAGAGTGAGGGTTAGGTTTAGGTTTAGGGTTAAGGTCAGGGTGAGTGATAGGGTCAGGGTTAGGGTGAGGGATAGGTTTAGGGTGAGGGTGAGGGTGATTGTTAGGTTTAGGGTGAAGGTGAGGGTTAGGGTTAGTTTTAGCGTTAGGGTTAGGGTTAGGGTGAGGGTTAGGTTTAGGGTGAGTGTTACGGTTATGGTTAGGGTTAGGGTTAAGGTTAGGGTTAGGATTAGGGTTAGTGTTAGGGTTAGGGTGAGGTTCAGGGTGAGAGTGAGGTTTGGGGTTAGGGTTAGGGTTAGGGTTGCAGGGAGGTTTAGGGTGAGGGTGAGGGTTAGGGTTTGGTTAAGGTTCAGGGTTAGAGTTAGGGTTAGGGTGAGCGTTAATGTTAGGGTTAGGGTGAGGGTTAGGGTTAGGGTGAGTGTTTGGGGGGAGGGATAGGGTGAAGGGGAGTGTTAGGTTTGGGGTTAGGGTGACGGTTAGGGTTAGGATTATGGTGAATGTTAGAGTTAGGGTTAGGGTTAGGATTAGGGTTAGGGTTAGTAGGGGGAGACATATCGAATTAGGGTTAGGGTCAAGGTTCGGGTTAGGGTTATGGTTAAGTTTAGAGTTAGGATTGGGTGGAGGGGTAGGATGAGGGTGAGGGTTAGCATTGGGGTGAGGCTGAGCATTACGGTTAGGGGTATGGTGAGGTTTAAGGTTAG
>JAQQSU010019489.1:0-10249 GCA_028627135.1 Pseudochirops cupreus
ATACATGGCTCTGCCTCTAAAAGGGTCAATCAGATAGCTATCACTGCTATTGTTGTATAGAAAGAAGCAGTTGCCATCATTGTTGAACTCCAGGCCAACTCAGTATAATCCTGAATCATGGAGTTGGAAAATATATTAGCATTAAAATGAAATTCAACCAGTTGAGAGCTGATGCCAGCAACTATCAATGTCCCTTCTAGGTGAAAAACAAACAAACAACAATGATAAAAATTGTCTCTCCCTGGAAATACTTAATGTTCAAGCAGTCAGGACACCAGTCAAGTACTGTGATCCAGATACCCTGAAACAAGTTTTTTACTTTTTGAAGACAAAGACAAGGAGAGCACCTTCTGCTGATGTCCCAGTATCTGATGTGAACTGTCTGAAACAGTAAGACATATCCAAATACTTAAAGATAATCAACTTACTTGGAAACTAGTATTTACCCCTGAATAGAAAAATACATGCACACCGAAACACATTTCTTACTAGCTGCTGATGAAGAAGCATAAAACCTTCATGGTAACATAAAGGATATATCAAGGACAATAAAATGTGCCTGATAATATTAGGGGAAGAGGAAAAGAGGCAACATTTATTTTCCTTTACTTTTTTTTTTTTCCAGCCAGACATTTAATGTCAGCACTGGCAGCAGCCTGTCTCTTTCCACAGTAGCAGCTGTCTCAGCAGTGGGGATGAGACTAACGATTCTCAATGGACTGATTGTTCATATCATAACTGTTAAAATATCTTCAATATGGAAAGTTATGATACTTTTCAAGAGACCATTCTCATCCATAAAAAAGGAATCTTTTGAGACTTGTATAGGAAATGACAAAGCAATAAAAAAGAAGGAGCAGTATACTGAAGGGAAGTACCATAGGAAACAAATTGAAGGGTTCAAGAAATTATTTTTGACTTCATTTGATTTTGGAAAATGTAATGGCCAACAGGTGTGTTCACATATGTTAATCTACATTCAATCTCTTGATATCTGTCAAAAAGTGGGAGAAATCCCTCTATTCATTTACTTATCCATTCTTTCATTGATTTATTTTTATTTGTTAATTTATTTCTTTAACATTTGGAAATTCTGACTCAAAAAGTAGTAATAAAAGCAAAGTACCTGTGAAGGAAAGGGGTTTGGGAAAAAATAGAACACTATTGCCACATCTACCACTGAATGATCTACTTGGACAACTTCTTAGTAGCTTAGAGTCAACTAGGAAACTATAGCCAACCCTTCCATGAACATTTCATAGCGTTCTTGTGACATCCTCAGATATTCTGCTTGAGGAAGTCATCCTTGTGGATAATAACAGTAAGAACAACAATAATAACAGCAGCTTGCATTTAGAGTCATTTTATTATCTGATTTGATACATTCCACAACCCTGGGAGGGAGGTGCTATTACTTTCCCGATTTTACAACTGAATAAACAGAGGCAAATACTGGTTAGGTGATTGGCCCAAGGTCACACAGCTATTAAGTGTTTGGGGCTGGATATGAATCTCTGACTTCAGGCCCAGTACTCCTAGCTGCCTCTTTGGATGACTATAGAGACTGAGGACATTTAAAGGAACCATTGAAAAATCATTCGGCTGGACTGCAGAAAGTGCATTAGTCCAAATAAATAAAAGAAAAGGATTAGTTGGAGCTTGGCTTTTGGGTACTTGTGTGGTAACTGAGGAAGTTACAATATTCCCTGAATAGTACTATGAATGGCTTTATGATGGACTCGAACCACTTCTGAAAAGGATTGATAAAGAGTTATCAGAGATGTGTCTCGTAATTGATGTCATTTATTGTAATACCTCTGACAATATGGAAAATCCAAGCAAGCCACAGATCGGAGGTGTGGACTGATATTTATAGGGTACTAGTGCCAAAGAAGGAGCAAAAATATAGGGAATCTCATAGTGATGTTATCAGGTTTCCCAACCATAGCTGGTAGACTATTTGTTATGAATAAGAAATATTTTTAGTATCTTATATCCTATGATACAGAAATGGAATGATAGGAAGGAGAAAACCTTGAGTTCTTGTTTAGAATTCCTTATTTAGGATCTGGCAGTGTGGAGGAAGTCATGAGTTCCATCCTTATTTTCATGCAGATCATGTAAACAAGCTCATTTCTCATGGAGCAAGGCTCTAGCTAATAGCCTCCTTGCAGCTCAAGTCCAGATGGATAAATATAAAGAATTTCATTACCACGAAAATATGAATCCCTGTACGGAACCATATGGAGATGTAACAGAAAGGCATCAACTTTGTGTTAAACTCAAATGTAAAATTTTCAAATGGTTCCTGGAGAATGTGTATCCAGAGCTATATCACTTGAAGACAAAACTGACTACTCCAGAATGTTGGTTAATATAAAAATGTCAGATTATTGTTTTGACTCTAGCCCTCAAAATAAAAAGTAACAGGGCACCATACCATTCTCCACTCCTGATATGAAATGGGATAGCACCAGTTCTTTCATTATATATCATATAAAGAAATGTTACCAACAGCTAGAAATCTATATAACTGTTGATGAAGGCACAAACTATCTGAACACATATTTGTCACCAACAGAAAAAAAAATGGCCCAGAAAATCAGAAATTTATTTTGCAAGAAGATTTTTCTTTTTTTGTATGTATAGGATAAGAAATGTTTACAAAGAAAATGCTTATTATGGACAATTCAAGCACTGTCATTAAGGACATATACTAATTCAGAACATCAAAAATGGTTTTTCAATAACAAAAGTTAATATGTACTGGGCCAGCCAACCAGATGGTGTAGTAGGGGACAGAAGGTCTTGATTCTAGTTCTAGCTTTACTGTTCACCAGATATATAACCGCAGCAAGTCATTAAATGGCTGAATCTCAATTTAAAGATACCTGCTCTACCAGGTAATTATGAGTGTTGAAGGAAATATATGAGAGTGCTTTGTAACTGACTATAAAATTCTATATAAACGTAAAGTATGACAATGAATATGAGCAGGAAGACTTTGAAACTAATAGGTCTTAGGTTTATTGAGATTCAAAACTTGACTGTAATATTTTCATAAATTATTTTACAAGGTATGAGTTTTTTGAGAATTTATAGAAGAGTGTAAGTTTCTAACTATTTGTTTTAAAAGTTTTACCATTATTTCAAGATATTTTATTTTCAGAGAGAAGCAAAATTCTTTTTGTTCAATGACTTTAAAGCAATTATTGACCAAATATTTTTGTAGTATTGCATATACTGTACTTTATCACCCTTTTCAGAAATAAGGTAGAAATTAAATAATATTTTCTATATGTTAAGCTATATGTACAGATTTAAAACAAAAAACTGCTGTACATTGCACAAATCAGTCTTTTTGTTCAGAATTATCTCAACATATGAAATTAAAAAAATTGTTTACATGGAAAGGCATGATAGCTCCTTCATGTCATGGGATACTCAAATCTTTTTTAAAAAATAATTTTGCTTGTCTATGTGTTCTATATCTTTCAGCATCAGAGAATTATAACCAATGATACTTAGAATCACAGAATTTTAAGGAAGGTCAAGTCCAAACCCCTGCTAGATGGCTAAAATCCATCTGCAACACTCCCAATTCATAGCCATCCAACTTCTGCTTGAATACTTCCAGTGATAAAGAACTCACTACCTAATAAGGCAGTTCATTCCATTTTGAAGTTGTCATAATTTCTAGAATGTTCTTCCTTTTATTAAGCTGTAATATGATCATTTCCAATCATTTGTTCATAGGCATGTCCCGGAGCCAAGTAGAGTAAACTTAAATGCTCTTCCATATAACAGATTTTTAAATATTTGAAAACCACTATTATGGTACCCTCAAATCTTTTCTCCTTTAGACTAAGCACCCTAACTTATCTGAACCATTCCTTATATGATATGGTTTTGAGTAACTACAATAACTCAATCATTCCAGTTTGTCATTGTCGGGCCCCAATCTGAAGACATCAAGGACTCCAAGTGTGGTATGATCACAGCATAGCATACTGTCCCATCATTCTTTTTCTCTGGAGACTATGTTTCTATAAATGTTCAGCCTCAAACTGAACATTTTGAAAGAATAACCTTACTCTTTATTTTTGTTTAAGCTCTACTTTTAATAACTGTTCAATGTGGCTTAACCATTAGCAAACAGTTTTAGAAAAAAATTCAATACAAAATTCAGCATTTCCTTATACTATCTTAAGATGTAGTCAGGCAGTTCAGTAGAGTGTTGGGTCTGTAGTCAGGCAGACATGAGTTCATATTCTGCCTCAGACACTTAAAAAAGTAGCTATATGATCTAGGGCAAATCTCTGAACTTTTGTCTGCCTCAGTTTCATTAATTGTAAAATGGAAATAATAACAGCACCTATCTCCCAAGATTGTTGAGGGGTTCAAATGAGATGGAATTTGTAAAATGCTTAGCATAATGCCTGGCATGCAGTAGGTGCCTGATAAGTGCTTCTTCCCTTCACCAATCCCATAAGCAAGTCAATTAATGAGTATTTACTAAGCATCTTATAACATGCCAGGCACTGAGCTAAGAACATTTAGGACATTCAAGGGAGTATGTGAGAAATATAGCTTATAGAATGACTCCCCTGTCAAGATACATTCTTATCAAAGTTAAATTTTGGGGAGATAACTCAAAGAGATGTTAGCCTTACAAGGATCAAGAAGTCTAAAAGTATAACTTATTGTTATAAAGTAGACAAGCAGTTAGTATGCTTAAATTATGCAATACTAAACATTCTGGGAATCCTGTGCCTTGAGAAAAAGACTCAGTGAAGTCAGCCCCATGACCCTTCTAAGTGCATATATACATTTAAAAGTACCAAGAAAGAAACCTTAAGCTCCATTCCACATTGATGTTACTAATCAACAAGCATTTATTGAATACCTAATAAAAACAATTAATACATTATATGAAACACTGTTAAGGATGCTACATTCTAATGAGGGGAGATAGAAAACTTATATATCGGTATATTATAGTAAATAAATAGTAATGTGTAAAAAGATAAATATGATATACTTTAGGGAAAAGGGCATTAACACATGAGGAGATTATTAAAGATTTCATGAAGAATGTGATGCTTATTCTATGAAGCTGAAATAGGGAGAGAAAAATATCTCAGGCATCTAGAATAAAATAAGGGCACAGAAATCAGTATCTGTTATTACAGTATCTGTCAAAATGTGAAGAACATATAATACCATTTTAGCTGAATTTCAGAGTTCAGGAGAGGAAAATGAGTGGAGTAATGAGAGACTTGAGGCAGCGAGATAATTTATGAGGCTGCTGGAATAGTCTAGGTGAGAGGTGATAAGAAGGGCTTGAACTTCAATGTCACATTCATGATTGGAAAAAGGAGACAAAAGTCAGAGATGGAGATGTGGCAAGATTTGGTCCCTGACTGAATATGCCTAGAGAGGTAAAGTAAGGAGCTTAGGATAAAAACAAGATGACAAAACACAGACTGTAAAGAATGGTGATGTTTTCAATATTAATATGAAATTAAGAAGTCAATAGGAGTTAGAAGTGGAAGGGGATTACCATGCAAAAATGAGATCAGATTTTGACTTGTTGAATTAGAAATGACTCTTGAATATCCAGTTTGAAGGTAATTACAACAGGTAATTGAAGTTCAGGGCATAAGTTTGGACTAGAAGAAGAGATCTGTCGATCATATATAGAGATATTTATGAGATTGACAACCAAGTGAGAGTATAGAAGGAGAAGAGAAGAGAGTTTAGGATAAAATCTTAGAGAATACCCAGACTTAGAAGGCCATGATATGGATGATGAATGAGGAAAAGAAGCAAGGGAACAATTTAGATAGGTCAGGAGGAAAATTTTAAATAGTAATATGATAATCCAGAGTGAAGATTGTACCTTGGAGGAAAGTCAGTCAACAGTGTCAAATGCAGCATCTAGATCAAGATGAGTACTGAACAAATATGAAAAGATAATCAGATCTGAAAATAAACAGGTTATTGGCAACATTGAAGAGAGCAACTGCAGTTGAGTGATAATGTCAAAAGCTTTGAGGACTGACTAAGAAAAGGATAAGTGGAGGTATTGTAGGTCATAATCTCAAGGAGTGTGATTGAAAAAGATAGGAAAGATACAGGATGATAGCTGAAGGGCATCTAGGGAAGTTTTGTTTTAAGGATGATTCAGACATCTAGAGATATCGAACTGTATTTTGAATATCATAAGGTCAAAATCAATAAACAAAAAAACCTCAAACAAGTGGAGGTTCAGAGATTCATTGGCTAAGAAATCAGACAAAGGTGACCTACTACCTAGCAATGGCCTTAGCTTAGAAGAACTCAAGAGAAGAACAAACAACAGTATAGTGCTTGAGTTTGTTTGCAGAAACTGTACTTATTATTTGAGTCCTATTATGAAATACTGGAGTTCAGTGAAAAATAAAACAGAAGTAATGAGTCATTCTATACCAATTAGTTGAAAGACTATGTAATTACTTTTCTACAAAATTTCCCTGGAGAATGGTAAATCCCCTGAACAGACAATACATTGCAACTTCCTGCTAGATATAGGTGAATTATTTA
Source organism: Pseudochirops cupreus (assembly GCA_028627135.1). NCBI lineage: Eukaryota > Metazoa > Chordata > Mammalia > Diprotodontia > Pseudocheiridae > Pseudochirops > Pseudochirops cupreus. The sequence continues at coordinate 6,586 of JAQQSU010019489.1, forward strand.
TACTTTCTGATGACCAGTCAGATAGGAGTGATATAAAATTTATTAATCAGACTCCAAAATGGGCCTGTCTACCAAATGTAGATGGGCACTTGGCTCCAGATAACAATCCACAGAGATAATTTCTAGATCTCCATTTTAAATAAGAAAACACTTTCTCTTGAAGGTCACAATAATCCTACCAAGACTGCTTCAGCTAAGGGGAATTTCTGGGCAGATGGAGGGAAGAATGAAATCAGAAGCTAATCCTTTCATGATTAATATTTAAATTTTACAGTACCCAAGGAAACAGCAATTAGATATAGAATTTGTATTACTGATGGACCAAAATAGTGATAGCCTATGAAATTCATTAGATAAAGTCTGGGACTGCAAGCCACTGATTTTGAGAATAACAAGGATGAAGAATAGAGTTAGTCACCACCATCCAATTAACCATGCAGTCAGTTATGAGGCTAACGTATAATGCCCTGAGGTAATGACAGAGAAGTTTAAACATGTAGCAAGATGATGTCCATTAAGGCTGAATATATAAGACACACTTTATTTACAATCTTAGTATTTGATATGTGTTTTATATTACCCTTGTGCTGGGATCATCAGATCTTATTAATTTTGGGTAATTGACATTATATATGTCATATACCAAATTGTGCTTACTTATGATGTTTGCCTTCAGATGTACCTGCACCACTCAGTGTTTGTCCTTCATTCCTGAGGAGGACTGTGTCATCAGGGAGGTAATGTCATGACATGTAAGTGAATTGGATTCAAGTGAGGGAGGGCTATGCAAAGTAACCAGCCATGCTTTCTCCCCCAGAGTTATCTGGGTTAAGTGGTCAGACACGGATTAGGACAACTGGAAGTGGCCCAGGATGCAGTGGAGGACCTTAGCCTTTTAAGCTAATGTCTTGAACAGTTTGAACAAGGCAATGCCTATTCAATGATCTTGGCCTAGTAAAAATGAGGAAATGAATGGCCTCTTTCAAAAAGATATAGATCTGGGAGGGGAAGACCCTCAGGTTTTCTGGCCAAAACAGCAACAATTGTTATTTACATTCATTCTGAGCCAGTCAGGGCCAAAACAGTGACCAAGTAGGGCTTGGTCTGGGATCAGAGAGATTTGGGATTAAGGCTGGTCTTTAAGGAAATAAAACTAAAAAAGAAATTTCAGAGATTGAAATTTACATTCCCTTTGGGCAAAGCTCCAAAGGTAAGGGTGTGATACCCCATGTGGAGAAGGAAGAAAGAAAAGAAAGGGAAGAAGGGTAGAAGGGAAGGAGGCAAGGAGGGAAAGAGGGAGGGAAGGAGGGAGGAAGGAACAAAGGAAGGAAGGCAGCAATATTGCCAACCTGCAATTTTGGTCCCTAGTGGGCAGCACCTTCTCTACTTACAGAGGCTGCTGTTTGCCCTCCTTTGCTTTGCCTCAAATTTTTTTTTAAAGCCTTGGTCACTGAATGAATGGGGCCTCAAATCAGACTGAGGCCTCTTAAAGAATTTAGCTTGAAAAGGCCAAGGTCCCCCACTGCTTCTGGGGTCATCTATAGTTGTCCTGATCCATATCTGGCCACTGAACCTGTTGAGGTTTAGGGGTGCTGGGACCCTGAAATAGTGATATGTGGGTCCTGCCCCAATGAATTCAACTCAAGCCTTCTTTTGGACAAAGAAAAATAAAGTTCATTAAAGATCCTCCATATTGGGTAAACACTTAAGAAATCTGAACATCTGTGACTCTTGTACTGACAAGCAGGCCTGTACCTGTCAGACCCAAATGGCTCCAGAAGAGAAAGTGAGGCTGGTGACTTTGCACACCCCTCCCTCCCTTAAATCCAATTCACTTGCACGTCATGGCATCACCTCCCTAATATCATGGTCCTCTTCGAGAATTCACCACACTAGTTTGCAGACAATTGCAAATTTTAAATCATAGGGATGTTGTAATAAGGGTCAGGGTTGCCTTTGTCCTTAATGAGGACACTCCATTAATGTTTCAGGGACTATAATGGTGAGGAAGAAGAAACCTGGAAAAGGAAGAAAGGTGAGGGGAAAAAACTGAGAAAGGAAAATAATTAAGAGTCAAAAGGATTAATGAAGAAGTGAGAACTGTGTTTCTTCAAAGGAAGCCATAAGCAAAGAGCTGCTCATGAGAAATCTAATTGGCTACAGAGTTCATCAAGAAGGGGTTGCTGACGCTTCAGCATTTAGTAGATAAACACCTAGTACATTGACTCTGACTCTAACTGAATGGAGCTGGAATCCCAGAGCTAGGGCAGAGGTGCATTCACTTCCAAGGGGACTTCACTAAATCTCCTTTCTGCTCACTGAAAATATGTTGAGTTGAAACGGGAAAATGTTCCATTTTTTTTCCACATGCTCTACTCACGAACTGCAGAATAATTTCTCCATTTTTAAATTTTACTTGGGAAGCTTCTATCCCACCGAGAGTGGTATTGGAGATTGCATCAATTTCTGTATTAAAGGGAGAGGATAAGGCTTTAACTTGATTCCCTCTTGCTACTTACATCATTTTTATGTCTTGATTAAATTTTAATTGTGTCTTATATAATCTAGTAATAGTGAAAATTGAATTGGTGACAGTTTGGGTCATGCTATTAAATTAAGCCTTGAATCAGCATAGCCAAGATGGTGGCATAAGAGCAGCAAAGCATTGCAGCTCCCACATAGCCACTTCAAAATGCCCATAAAATATGACTCTAAACAAATTCTAGAACTCTAAAACACACACAAATAAACTTTCCATAAAGGCAGCTCGGCTAGGAGGCACCATCTCAGGGCTGGAAGCCTGAAACAGTGCCTTGGCCCTGGGGGCAGCCTGGCAAGCTGAGCTGCAGATCGAGCAAAAGAAGAGCAGATCTGTGGCAGCTGCGGCAGTTTCCAGAATTATCAAGTCATAAAGAAAAAAAAAAAACAATAAGTGAAAGGTTAGTGTAACTCAGCTAAAATCAGGAGAGAAAAGCAGGTCCAGCCAAAGCACCTCCAGGGCAACGAAGTGGCAGAAGTGGAGGTCCTGCACCCACCCACACACTGCAGTTTTGGAGCTCCCGGCCTGCAGACTGTTCAGAGGCCAAGTGCTCTTGTGTTGAGTGGCCTGGATCTGGATCACGGTCTTGAGTGGTGGTAATGGGGTCTCTTTTCAGTGAGCCAGAGCTGGGGAGGGACCCAGCAGCCTCCTAAAAGTTCTGGCAGCTGGGAAAACCCCAGCAATTTGTGACAGAGCTTTCCCCTCTAGAAGCAGAGTTTCACAGAGCTAAAAAAATATCTGGTTGGCCAGCCATGAATAAGCATAGGAAGCAAAGTAAGAACAGCAACCAAACCCTAGATTCCTTCTTTGGGGAAAAGAAAGATCAAAGAAGGGAATGGGAGGAAGACAACATAATCAGAACTCCCACAACAAAAGCTTCCAAGAAACATGAAGATTGTCTAAAAGCTAGAGATCAGCTGAAGAAGGATTTTGAAAACCAAATGAGAGAACTGGAAGAAAAATTGGGAAGAGAAATAAGAATGATGCAAGAAAATCATGAAAAGAGAGTCAACAACCTGACTGAAGAAATTAAGACCTTAAAAAATAGATTAACTCAAATGACAAAAGAGGCCCAAAAAGCCAATGAGGAAAAGAATGCCTTAAAAAGTCGACTTTGCCTGATGG
>JAQQSU010001949.1:0-14829 GCA_028627135.1 Pseudochirops cupreus
AGCTCTTGGAAGATATTGCCCAGACTCATTTTTTCATCATGATTTTCTGGCAGACCAATGATTCTCTGATTGTCTCTCCTGGATCTGTTTTCTAAATCAGTTATTTTTCCATTGAGATATTTTACCTCTTTTTCTAATTTTTCAGTCTTGGTGTTTTGTTTGACTGTTTCTTGGTTCCTCAGAGTCACTGACTTCAATTTGATTGATTCTAGTTTTTAGTGAATTATTCTCCTCAGTTAGCTTTTGAAGCTCCTTTTCCATATGCTCAGATTTCATTTTTAGTTCACACATTTTACTTCTTAAGAAGCTGTTTTCTTCTTGTAATGTTTTTCTAATTTTGCAATTTTGTTTTTATAAGAGGTGTTGATTTTATCTTCTACCTCTCTAAGTCAGATTTCAAAGTTCTTTTTGGGCTCATCTAAGAATGCCTTCTGTGCCTGAGACCAGGTCATAGTTCCCGTTAAGGCTTCAGCTGGGGGTGTGGAGACAACACTCTCTCTGAGTTTGATTCCTTCCTCTCACCATAATAGGATTCCAGAGTCTTTGTCTTTGTTTTTGTAGCCTACTTTCTTCCCATTTTGTGGCAGTACCTTAGCCACACCCTTCCTGGGGAGGGGGGAGGTTCCTAAGCCTTTACTGCTTAAAATTTTCCTCTGGGCCAATAATTACAGTGTTTTTGGGTTAGAGGGGGGGATTGCAGCATCCAGGGTTAAGACGGTCATCTTGGTCGCTGGAAATTCAGATAAGGGGGTTTTAAATTTCCAGGCTATGAATGGGTAGTCCCAGGAATAGCTGTTGGCCCTGCCGAGGGCCCTCCCTTTGTCTCTTACCCAGCTCTATCCATCCCCGTCCTGTAGTGATAGGCCTGGGAGTGGCCCTTGTGGTTGGTGGATCAGCAGGCCTGGTCTGGTAGCCTCTCACTGGGGGCTGTCTCCTTTCAAGCATTCCTGATGAAGACTAGAGCTGAATAGAAAATTAGACTTTCAAATACAAAACATAAGAGAAGCATAAAAAAGGAAACAAGAAAGAGAAATCATAAGGGATTGAATGAGGTTTAACAGTATATTTACCTATATGGGAAGATGATACATGTAACTTCTAAGAATTTCATCATTATTAGGGTAGTTAGAAAGATTCTATACAGTACGAAGATATAGGAGTAAGTTATTAGGGTGGCATGATGCAAAAAAAATGGATAGGCAAGAAAGGAAGAAATTAAGAGGAAGAATGGAAAAATATGTCACATAAAAGAGGTGTGCAAAGAAGAGTTTGATAATGGAGAGGAAAAAGGGGGAGGGACAAGCAATACTTAATCCTCACATCTAAATTTGTTCAAAGATGAAAATATAAGATAGATAGATAGATAGACAGACAGGATGGATGGATGGATGGATGGATGGATTTAGATATAGATATTTGTGTCTAGCCATCTATTCAAGTTTAACAGAAAAAAAGTTGAAGGGGAAGAGTATAAGGAAAAAGGGGGATTTATAAGGGAGAACAGATAAAAGAAGGCAGTGGTCAGAAGCAAATATGACTTTAGAAGAGGGATAGGATAAATAGAGAGAGTTAACAGAAGAAAATAGGATAAAGAGAAATTCAGAGTTAGTGATTATAACAGAAAAAGGTGAATAGGAGGAACTTATCCATAAAACAGAAGCTAATAGCAAAATGAGTTAGAAATCAGAATCTAATAGTATGAGTTTAAAAGAAACATACAGAAAGAGAGAGAGAGAGAGAAACAAAGAGACAGAGAGACAGAGACACAGAGAGAGAGAGAGAGAGAGAGAGAGAGAGAGAGAGAGAGAGAAAAGAAGGGTTTAGAGCTATGCTTCAGTTGACATAAAAAAGACAAGGGTAGCAAATATGATCTCAGACAAAACAAAAGCTAAAATTAAAAAGAGATAAGGAAGTTATGTTGCTAAAAGGAACAAAAAAAATGAAGCAACATCAATACTAAACATAAATCTACAAAATGGCATAGCATCCATATTCTTAAAGGAAAAGTTACATGAATTACAGGAGGAAATTGACAATGAAACTATCCTGGGGAAGACCTCAACTTCCCTTTCTCAGGGTGAGATATAGCTAACTACAAATTAAATTAAAATGATGTTAAAGAGATAATAGAATTTTGGAAAATTTATATTTGATAGATCACTGGAAAAAACTGAATGAGAATAGAAATGCACATGGCACCTTCACAAAAATTGAACAAGTATGAAATCCTCACAAACAAATGCAGAAAAGCAGAAATATTAAATGCATTTTACCCCATAATGCAATAAAATTACATTCAATAAATATGGAAGCATAGATTTAAAATAATTGGAAACTAAATAATCTAATATCAAAGCATGAGTGGGATAAACAACAAATCATAGAAATGATCAATAATTTCATCAAAGAGAATGACAACAATTAGACAAAATTCTAAAATTTTGAGGATGTAGCAAAAGCAGCACTTGGGGAAAATTGATATCTCTAATGTGTATATCAATAAAAGAGAGAAAAAGCAGATCAATGAATTGGATATGCAACTAAAAAGTCCCCAATTAAAAACCAAAATAGAATTCCTGAGAATCAAAGAAAAGATTAATAAATTTAGAAGTTTAAAATGCTGAAATTACAAAAATAGTATTGAAACTTAGCAACTTTAGCGAAGTTGAAGTTTATAAAAACAAGCTTATATAAATCATCATTATTTCTATATTTTACCCAACAAAATCCAGCAGCAAGAGATAGAAAGAGAAATTCCATTTAAAATAATTGCAAACAATATAAAGTACTTTCGTGTCTACCTTCCAAGACAAAATAAAGAATTATGTAAACACAATGACAAAATACTTTCACACAAATAAAAGGTGATCTAAACAAGTGGAGAAATATTTATTGCTGGAGGGTAGGTACTTAAGCTAATTTATTTATTCAGTGCCATACCTATCAAACTACCAAAGAGTATTTTATAAAATTAGGTAAAATAAAAATGAAATTCATATGGAAGAACAAAAGATCAACTATCAAGGCAATCAATGGTGTGGGACAGTGGATGGGCTGAACCAGTCTGAAAGGTGAGTAGAGGTCTTATTTTTTTCCCTAATTTTTAATTAATTTATTTTTAGGTTACAACATTCAGTTCTACAAGGTTTTGAGTTCCAAATTTTCTCCCCTTTTCTCCCCATCCCACTCCCCAAGATGGTATGCAATCTGATATAGGCTCTACATATACATTAATATTGAACATATTTTCACATTAGTGGTGCTGCAGAAAAGAATTATAAGCAATGGGATGAACCATGAGAAAGAAGAAACAAAACAAAACAAAATAAAAAAGACAGAGGGCAAATAGTATGCTTTGATCTGCATTTGGACTCTGTAGTTCTTTCTCTGGATGTGGATAGCATTTTCCATCGTGAGCCCTTTGGAAAGCTGTCTTAAAACTTTGCATTGTAGAGAAGAGCCAAGCCTATCAAAGTTAGTCATTGCACACTGTGACTTTTATTGTGTACAGTTTTCTCCTGGTTCTTTTCCTGTCACTCAGCATCAATTCATTTAGGTCTTTCCAGGTTTTTCTCCAGTCTGCCTGAGCAGAGGTCTTTTCAAAGACTTAATGGCATCTGTGAAACCTTCACTGGGCAGCAGGACCCTCAGGGTTGCCAGGCAATAAAGTGTTCTTAAATTGCTGGTGTGTTTCTTGCAACTTCATAAGGAATTACCCAAGGCTGACAAGTCATATCATGGGCTTATAGTCAAATAACAACTCTTAAGAGTGACAGCAAAAGAAGAAAAAAAAATAATCAGTGGGGGAAGGAGACAAGAGAAAAGAAGGATGCCAAAATGTAGAATTGAAGGAGCATGGAAAAGTCTACGAAGCACAAAACTCGCAGAATATGGTAAAGAACCATGCTTTGACTCAAAAAGACAAAAGACATAATGGAGTACACAAGGGGAAAGTTTGAAAAGTGATAAACTGAGAAGAAAGAAAATAAATAGTACAGAAGAGGGGAATAAAAGAAAATGAAAACTGGAAAGAAAGAATAAATTCATTAAGATGATTTGTGTCTTTAAGAAACAGATATTTCTTATTTGTGATTTCTGACTCCGAATGGCCCACTTCTGTTTGCAACATTAGGAGAGCTAGACCTACCTACAGGCAGATACATTCACATTTATTCCTCGTTAGTTACCCATAAAAACTAGCCACGCCTTGGAATTTGTCATGGCTTGGAAATGTACTCCCAGAATTCCCTTCCTCTAAATTCAAACATCTTTATTGCTCACATTGCTTACTGCCTTTTACCTTCTTCTTCTTGTTCCTTCTCTTTACAGTCTTGATTTCTCCCTAATTTTCAATTACCTTAGTTCTATATCTAATCTAGCCTATGCCAAAACTTCTCAATGCTGCCCTCTCTGATACCCTAAAATGCCTCTATGATGTTTGTCATGTTATTTCAACACCTGTGGTACCCCCAACTTCCACCTGACAATTTAAACATGTATAATGATTAATTTGGGATCACAGAATTAGAACTAGAATGGATCATAGAGACCATCTAGTCCCAAGGGTGGGGAAACTGTGGTTTTGAGGCCACGTGTGGCCCTCTAACTCCTCAATACGGCCCTTTGACCGAATCCAAACAAAATTTGTTCTGTGAAGTTTAGATTCGGTCAAAGGGCAACACTTGAGGACCTAGAGGGTCACATGTGGCCTTGAGGCTGCAGGTTCCCCATCCCTGATCTAGTCCAACCTCTTTATTCTATAGATAAGGAAACTGAAGCAATTGCAGATTAAGTTACTTATCTCAGGTCACACAAGTATTATTCATCATTAGTGGAGTTTGAATTTACATCTTCTAACTTTAGAACAAGTGGACTTTCATGCTGTCAAATACTAGTGAAAAAAAGACGAAATTACATAGACTGTACTTTTATTGTTGTATGAAGATTCTTTTGTTTCTTGTTGGCTCTACCACCTTCACTACACTGGCTATTCCAAACCTTTCCCACACTTTTCTGCCCCCAAATTTCATCAACACCTCCTTCACTCACAGGGAGTTATCATACTTTAGTAAAAAGATAGGCACCATATTGTAAAAGCTTTCCTCATTTCTTTCTTTTCCACCTCAAATTTTTTCTCTCTTCACTCAGTCATTCCTTCCATGAAATGTTTTTCTTTTCTTCTTTCTAAAGTCAACCCATCTGCCCTGGATTCCTCTACTTTGGATCTTGCAATCCTGCTCTGAAGACTCCTTCAGGCTTGTTGTACCATTATTACCACCAATTTTTCTTCCTCTCCACCTACTTCTTCCCTTCTACAATTCAGTTTTCTCTGATCCCAAAACTGAAATGACATTCTATCTAATGTCCTGTCTTTTCCTTCCTTTCATCACTAAATTTCTCAAAACAGCAGATCAAGGCATGTTTTTGTTTTTTGTTTTTTTACTATGCATCACAATCCATTCATTGATCTTCATCCAGTTCTTCTGGATATCTTCTTTTTATTCAGGTTGTCTAGTCTCATCACCCTACTGAAGTACTCGTTTTCTCAGACCCTACATTCCATCTTTTCTTTATAGCATTTAACAATGTTCAGAACAACCCTTTATTATACAGTAGGTGCCCCACCCCCAAGGACACTCAGCTACCATTCCTTGTGATCAGGAAGAAGCTCAAAAGGAGCCTACTACTGGTTATGTGTGGCTTAGTAACTTGCAATATGAGACAATGAGAAATTATCTTGACTGGCTACTGTTCTCAAAGTTAGTGGATACATAAGGAGTGCCTACCACTCAACTCCTCTCTCTCTTCCTTTTAGCTCTGAAGTTTGAAGACTTCTTGGAGTTACTCTATTTTCCTACATGCCCTTCATGTGACTTTGAGTATATGATCTATTTAATGACTTTTTCATGTTTATTCTCTCTTGATCTTAGTAAATAAGTATCTTATGGAGACATTTCCAGAGCTGGCAGCAACCTCATGAGCTCTAAAACATCTGAAAATTCTGGGATTGTGGTTGCTCCGATGTTTGGCTGGGGTATCTGTCAGACTTGAAATAATCAGAGTCACATCTTCATTGGAGAGAATGATTGCACTGAAAAGGAAGGATTGGCCCAATTTGCTCATTTTGCTAACAGTCAGTCAACTGACTTATTTACTATTTATTTCCTACTATTTGCCAAGCATTGTGCAAAGCATTGGAAATACAAAGAAAGGCAGACTTTCTCTTGGCCGGTATTGATGTAATACAAAATATAACTTTGGGAAATTAGCAGTTCTGCAAACAATTATATATCATTATTTGTTCATGCCTCTGTAAATTCTGCATAAGGGAATGGGCTGTCTAAGCAACATGCTAGGGGTCTGCCTCTCACTTTGGTGACACAGTGTGGATGCTAATGAAGTGATTAGGGCTATCTTTAGTTTTCTTCACTCTAGCTACTTAAACAGTTCATGGTTTTTTCCAGTTACATATCTCTCTGATGATATCCATCTTCTCATAACTGTTCCCTAGAAACGTGATGTAGACTATTCACACCTACCATGTGCCTCTTTTTGTCCTCTGAGCTATCCACAACTTTAATAATTTGGAGACTGTGGTGCTCTATGATTCCTATCAATAAACTAAACTAATTTCCATGATGAGAACCTTCAGATTGATATTTCATGCATGAAGGTAAACATTATACATGATGTTTATAAAGACAAATGGATGCATGCAGGGAAGCCTGTCTCTGAAGCTTTGTTTCCCATCACTTAATGATTTTTTCCTTCATAAGCCAGTGCTAACAGTACTTTGTTGTTTTTACAAGAGGACGCCAAAGTTCAGTAGTAGGCAGTAATTGTACCAGTGTGGCACATTAAAACCTAATGAGTCAGACTTAAATATTAAATGCTAAACTACAATAAAATAAAAGGTCACTAGGCTATTTAACAATGACAGGGATGCCTCCTCAACATGTCTGAAACTAAACTTACCATCTTCTCCCTCAAAGCCTTATTTCTTCTTAACTTTACAATTTCTATCCAATAACACAGTCAAATCACCTCTGACTTCTTCCCCACTCACATCCAACCAGCTATAAAATCCTACTCATTCTGCCTTTCTAATATCTCTATCATTCAGTCTTTCTCTATTCCTACTATCATTTCTGCACCCTTGTTCAGATTCTCATCCAATCTCCTTGTAACTAGCACCATTTTAATAGCTTTTATCTGATACACTTTGGCCTAGTCTTCCACTTTTCAATCTATCTTTCCCCAATTGTTTGAGTAATCTCATAAACAAAAAAGTCTGATCAAGTCCCACTTTTGCTCTGTCCCTCCCCTCACCAGAACTGTCTGCCACTTGAGAGTCACTGGGAAAAGTGTGTGATCTGGAGTTATGAGAGTTGGACTTCAATCTAGATCTCAAATTTACTTGCGATGTCAATTTATACAAGTCATTTAGCTTCTTTTAATCTCATCAATAAAAATGGAAATCATACTTTTAGCATCTTCCTCATAGGACTGTTGTAATGATCAAAGGACACACTCATGTGTATGTATGTATATGCGTATGTATGTACAGCACATTGTGGACCTCAAGGTACTAGTGTTGTTAAGGTCAGTCATTATTACTGCCCACTACGAAAAGATCAACTTAATGTTGCTATATAAGGCACATTACACATGAGGTTAATCTTTGTTCCTGGAGGTATCTCACATCATTCTTCTTCATGTGCTCTCTGTTCTAACCAAACTTGGTTTCCTTTTGCCCTACTCCCTTCACATCCATGCATTATTTCATATAATTCCATATCATACCACTAGAACGGAGTCCCTTCATTCTTCACCCACTGGATGCTTTCTCTTCTTTCAAGGCTCAGTTTAAGGACATTCTTTGCTTCATTTCTTACATAGCCTTAATAACTGAATGGGCATTGCCTCAGTCAAATGGAGACCTGGGAAAAGAGTTAACTTTCAAAGGCCAAGGTCTCCCACTGTATCTGGGGTCATCTTTAGTCACCCTGATCAATATCTTGACATCAAACCCAGATAGCTCCAGAAAAGAAAGTGAGGCTGGTGACTTTTCACAGCCCTCCCTCACTTAAATCCAATTCACTTGCAAGTCGTGGTAGCACCTTCCTGCTGTCATGGTCCTCTTGACAAAGAAAGACAAAGAACAATTGCAATCTACTCCACGGGACCCTCTTGGATACTCTCAATTCAAAGTAATCTCTTCTCTTATCCTTTTAGGATAACTGGACCTCATATCCAGGTCTTTCTGATTCTAAAACACCCCCCCCCCCAACACACACACATACACACACACACCTATCATTGTGTTATGTTGCCATTTAAGGCAGTTTTCTTGTAAAACATTTGTATAGATGCACACAGTAGCTACTCTCTCCATTAATAATAGGAACTGTTAATTTAAATACGGATAATTCCTACGTGTGCATGTGTGTGTGTATGTGTGTCTATGTCTCTGTGTCTGTGTAGTGGTGAAAACTTTTCCCTTTAGGGTAGCAACTTTTCAATTCAAGGATCTTGTAAGTATCAACTTCCTTTTGTCTGTCCATTTTTCTCCCCCCTATGCATACATATGTATATGTGTGTATAATCTGAAGCAAAGCTTCTTCTATTCAAAAGCCTTCTACTCTCAAAATATAGGTACACAATGAGTTTTATCTCTCTTATGATGAAAGTTTTCTGGATCTGTGTTTTCAATTTGATACCATCTACCCCTCTGCAATAGCAACCACACTGGCATACCCAGGATGGCTGCTAGCACAGGTTCTTAGATCTGCTTTACTAGGAAAGATAAATGTTTAAAAGACCAATATTCTCTTTTAATTACATTGAGCAGTTCAGGGGAAAAGTTACCACACTGAACTTAAGAGAAAACACAGAGAAAATACAGAGAAAATACAAGTAGAGAAATAAAGACCAACAGATAAGGCTTCAAACTGTCTGAAAAATTAACACAGATCAACAGACAGATCCAACTGCCCTGCCAAGGCAATATATACATAGTTACCAGAGAGAGAAGCACCAATACCTGGGTTTTCCAAAGCTGAGGGACTCCTTAACAGCTACCCAGAGTCTCACCTGGTCAAATCACAGGAACACTCTTCCAATGAGTGAGCCCCAAAGCAATACGTTAACCTCAGAGCATATATACCCGTTTTAGAGCCAGAAGGTATCACAACCCTCATGACTCAGTGCCTAATTAGAAATTAACAAAAGGTGTGAAAGCCTTCCAATAAGCACGTTTCCCTTAAGCAAGATTCTGTTAATGGGCTCCATGTGAGGCCTATTAATGGGTAGGGAAGATCTTAATCCCCTTAATATTACACACTTTTCCTCACTACCCTCAAATTAGACTTGTAAAACTTCAGGATGACACTTTAATAATTAATACTTTGTGCTTGTGAAACTATTTCCATATGTATCAATCAGGAAGTCAAATTGGGATAATTTCACATAAATGAATTGGAGAGTTTCTGGTGGGACACTGGGGAAATGAGATTGGATAGACAACATAGAAACAAATTGATTACAAAGGACCTTGAATACCAGAGTGAGGTATTCAGTTTAAGGTATTTTGATTACAAAGAGCAGGATAAAGTCATAATAGGTTCAGATATGGCTATCAATCTATTTCAAAAATCTGTGATTTCTTCTATATGAATATGCTTTCTACTCTTTGAGACTAAAATCCCTATATAGAAAGAAAGAAAGAAGCCATAATGAAAGGAAGGAGGGGAAGAAGGAAGGCAGAAAGAAAAGAAGGAAGGAAGGAAAGAAGGGAGGGAAGAAAGAAGGCAGGAAAGAACAAAGGAGAGAAGGAAGGATGGATGAAGGAAAGAAAGAAGGAAGTGAGGCAGAGAAGATGGGAGAAGAGGAAGGAAGGAAAAGAAGGAAAGAGGGAAGGAAGGAGGCAAATGTGGAGCCCAAGTACTAAACTGGCATTCAAACATTTTTTTTTTAAATCTACAATGAGCTTTAAAAAGTTCTTCATGGAGGATTTTCAAGGGGAAAAAATAAATAAGAGTCATGAGAATTTTTTTAAAAAAAGGTATAGAAAGGGTAAGTCTGCATCAATGTGTAAGATTATGGAAGCATCAATGTTTAGAAGTAGAATATAGTAGTGAGATAAGGAAAGTAGTAAGTACTTAGTAAAACTGTGTTGATAGAAAAAGGCTTCTAAGATATTTGGAGAATCTGAGACCATGCTATATGAGGACTGATCAAAGAACATGGAGAAGTTTAGCATGGAGAAAAAGACGTTTATGGGAATGCATGATACCTTTCTTTAAATATTTGAAGACCTGTAATATAGAATAGATTGTAAATGATAATTAAAAAGATAACAAATAAATAAATAAATAAATTGTAAATAATAAATAAACACATACTATTTGGCCTCAAAGGATGAAATAAGAACAAGATGAGCAACAGGAAGTTGTGGTGAGGCAAGGTGATGTTCATAGGCTAAAAAGTTTAGAGCTAGAAGATTTTAAATGTCATTTAAGTATAAGCCTCTAATTCTGCAGGTGAGGAAACAGAAAATGAATGATTTTCTCAAGATGTTCCAGTGGCAAAGTCACAATTAGAACCTGGGTTTTGGAACTCCAAATCCAGTGATGTCCCTATTGCCTCATGCAGCCTCCTATGGAATGGAAGGAAGTTCTTTCCAATTAGGAATTGGACTAATTTAGAATGTCCAATGACTCCAAAATAGAACGGACTAGGTTGGGAAGCAGTCATTTTTGCCTCATTAGAGGTATGCAAGCACAGGTTGGATGACCAGTTTTCAAGGATGATGTGAGAAGGGTACTTGAGCACAAGTACAGATTGTCCTAGATTGCTTTTGATGTCATTCCACAGCAAAGATTCTGGAATTCTGTGGTCCTATGAAGAGCCAGTTGGAAGGAGAGATTGGAAATGTTCAAGAGAGGCTATGTATATGAGGATGAACGCAAGAAGTGTTCCTTAAGTGGAAGAGCTAGCCTAAGAAAGAAGAAGCAACATCTCAGAAACACAGAGTTCAAATGAAAAGAGGAATAAATGTAAAAATACAGAGAACCAGATGAAGTACTCATTGGGGATTTACTGATACCAGGTGGTTTCTAAATTTCCAATCAAATAAGATGTGATGATACCACAAATGAAAAGAAAGGAAAGGACCAGAAGGCTTAAGGATAAACAGGAAAGCAGGTATTCATTGCTATAACGCTCTGTAAAAATGTAAAGTGCTCCTGAACACATAATTACAAATAATATAATTTCCAGAGGGCGTAAATTTCATTACTATGGAAACTGAAGATACCATTTTTCCTAGTGGATCCTTATTTACAGTTTCAATTTATGTCATTTTCTATTTGCACAAACTTCCTATGATGCTCATTATTATAATTTTAAAAGGCAGTGAAATAATTTCCAAGCTTTTTTAAACCAAATTTCCCATGAATACATAGCAATCTACCAATTTCCCATTTCACAAATGAAATTAGCACAGATCATAACAGAGGGATAAACTGGGACCTCTTTTTAGAGAACTTTTTCCTTTTCTTTATCTTGAAGACTGCAACTTGGCTTTCAAAAGTCCATACCTTGGTTATACTTTGACACAGTCACTGCTTATGGTTTCTTCCTCAAGTTTAATTGTATAAGGGAAGGCAATGTCAAAAGGGGCAACCAGATTTAGGCAGTCCTCATTCCACTAGAGCCCTGGCCATTTGTGGAATTCAAGCTATCCAGTGAATGTGGGCCTCAGACATGTATAGGAAAGACAACTTAAAATCGTGGGTGGTAGAGATAATGACCAGACAAACTTCATTTAAATATTCTTCCATAGAGATAAGGATATTAATGAGGTCAGAGAGTATTTCAAGTCACAGTATATACCACTTATGCAGCTATTGTACAAAAAAAGAAAGATGAAAGGGTGCTTGAGAAAAGAAGCAAGATATTCACCATCCTGTTGGAAAGGAATTTTCACTTACTCACACTGGGGTTATTCATTATAGCATAAACAGTGGGCCATCACCATGTGCAGTCCTGGAACTAACATTCTGTCAGCACTAGTATTACATATCCATTTCTCAAATGCTTGAAATGTGCATATAAACATATGTTCTTTACCAAAATTGGGTGTAAAAATTCTCAGGGAGAAGGTTTATGACTTATGTTGGGCAGCCATGGGGAGACTGAGAGCATGTTTTTGCTTGTGAATTATAGTCTTGCATCTTAAAAAACAAACAAAAAATACATTAGAGAAGCTTTCCTTTTCCAACAAGGAATAGAATGTCATTGAATAGTCACTGTTTAGCAGATTTCTAGGGACAGAAAGTACATAGGATAGTGAGGATTTTCAAACTGGTCAGAGTGGCTGAACATATATCTCACACTTAAGGAAGGATACCTGAATTCAGATTCTATGTAAGATACTGTGTAGCTCTGGGAAATCACAGGATCATAGTGACTTTTCCAAGGTCACATAAGTAGTAAGCATCTGCCTAAGGTGGCTTTTAACTTATCTTCTGATTCTAGAGATGGTGTTCTTAAAATGAACCAAGTTTAACTTTTCCTGTGTCTTTCTTCATTTATAAAATGGAGATGATAGTAGCATGGGTGATAATGAGGTGACATGGTATATATAAAGTATTTTGCACACCTTAAAGCAATGTTCCAATGTTAGCTGTAATTTAAAATCATTTAAATGATTTCTTTATCCAATCTTTAAGCCTAAATCTCATATAAATTATTTTTATCTTACCTGGATTTGGGGACTTAAAGGACTAGATATTTCTTATCAAAGAAGATGCCTGGGACTCTACCATTTCAGAAGGTATAATACTACTCAACCTCCCCAGTCTTCTTCCAAACTACAATCCATATTGGAAAATTTATTAGAAAACCAATCTTCTTGTCATTCCTTGAACACTTCCTGTGTTCTTGTCTTTACCAAGACATGGTAAGCTCTTCCCTCCATCTCTGGTTATGAACAATTTGAATCTTTCAAGAACCAGCTGAGAATCTCTCACCCACATATAACCTTTCCTGATTCCAACAAACAGTAAGCCCTGCTTACCCATTCTTGTGAGAAGCCAAAGTGTTCTATTTGTACTGCTCATGCATTTTTCCACCATTCTTTTGGATAAAAGGTTAGAAAAGAGGAGAAAAACTACAAGAGAACTAAAAGAAATGGGAGAATAAATTGGAGGAGAGGGGAGTAGAGAATAGACAGGAGATGATAAAACGGCAAAAAGAGGAAGAGGAGAAAAAAATAAAACAGTGGGGAAAGAACAGACTGGGGAATAGGAGAGGAAGAGATAGATAGTAGAGTTAAGCTGAGGATAAATGGGGAGAGAGGAAAAGAGAGAGGTAGTGTGAACTAAATTTAAGCTTCTTGATGACAGGAACTATGTTTTACTCATCCCTGTATCTATGTTTGTTAGCAACTAAAACAAAGACACTAATCTGTGCTAGTGGCACTTATTGCAACAATTTCAAATTTTATTAAGCACTTACTATTCAAAGAATCCTTATGTTGGACACTGGAGAAAATATGAAGGTAAAAGAACAGTCTAGTTGGGAGATATGGCATATGCATCATCCAATCCATCAAGCATTATTCATTAAGCACCTACTATCACAAGGCTTAGTGTTTAAAAAATGAAAAATAGCTACCTTCATGAAACATTTACCTACTACTGTTATTTCTGGTCTATGTTGCAGCAGATAATACCCTGATTGAAAAGTCATTATAATACAAAATAATACATCTTAAATGAATCAGAGAGCTCAAATTAAATTGGATTATATTTTTTTTTCCATCTGAAGTTCAAATATTAATGAGAAAAAATGCTTTAAAAATCAATGATTTTGAGTGGTAGGACAATATAAAAACGATTCATACTAATGATTTTTCCCCTGTGATACCTGTCTCCTGTTAAAGTAACTGAATTAAATAAACTAAAGAAGAACATAAGTGGAAAAGAAAAGACACAAAAAGGATAAATGTAGCACCATTTCTTTTCTATTGTCAATGCTTAATCGAGCATTGACAAAATTAATTAATTTTTTAAAAATTAATTAATTTTTCTGGTAGGCTTACCTGCTATGAATAATACTAATGTATTTATTCACGTCATGTCTGACCCTAAAGCTGTTGTAGCTGGTCTTTCCAACCCCATATCCATCACTCTCATTTACAATGAGGTTACTGCCTAGAGCCCATTCCATCAGCTGGTGTCCATGTCATAAAGTAAATAAGTGAGTAATGGCAAAACAATCACACAGAAATTTTAAAAATCAAAGGAAATATATCAAAATTCAAAACAAAAAAAGGCTATTATGAAATATAAAGTTCTTTTAAAAGAATAAAATTGATAAATCATAAGCCAATTACATTTTTAAAAACAAGACATATGATAGGTGGTTGATTTTGTAAAATCAATCATGTCATCTCAACCCATTTAAATTAATTGATACGATGTAATATCATTTTAAACAAATAAAAACAATCAACCTAAATATCAACTTTAGTTTTGATTAATCAGTCATAGACTTATTTCTTAGACTACATGCAAGTAGTTCTTGTATTCAGAGTAACTTTGAAACAAGAAACATTTTAAGCGCCTGAAGAAACTTTGTTACACTCTCAGGAACACCTATGAAATATCAAGCTATCTGAAAACCACAGTTACTCAACAGATTCGAGAATGTGACATTCCAATAAAACCTGTCAGTGACAAGTCTTTCAAAATAAAAATAGAGACCTTGTCTTAGGTCTCCTTCCACTCCTCTCCTTTTGGTCAGAAGAGAACTTTTTTTTTT
>JAQQSU010019490.1:0-10249 GCA_028627135.1 Pseudochirops cupreus
AAGTGACATAGGAGAGAATAGACTGGGGGAGGGGGGGACACACTGGGATGGCTGTTTTTTGGGGTGGTGGGTAGGGGAAAGAAGGGGAGAAAATATGTAACTCAAAATCTTGTGGAAATGAATGATGCAAACTAAAATAAAATTTAAAAAAAAAAGAAAAAAGAAAAAAAAAGAATATAAATTTCTCAAGAGTAAGGATTATTAATTTTTTTTGCCTTCATATTTCCAATGCCTATAACAGTACTCTTAATATTTTCTGACTGATCAACTAATACATTCCTGTGGTGCCATATTGTTTTGAATCTTAACGCATCAAAACTTTTAGGAGTCTAAGGAATCAAAGAAGAAGTTTGCTAAAAGTGTAATGGAAAGAGGTATAGCAGAAAAAGCAGGTGATAGTATATTTCCACCAGTGAACTATGTGTAAGCAGTAGAATAAGGGACATCACTATGGAAATGTATGATTGGAAAAGAAAGTGGGCTAACCATTTAGCAAGAATTGGGAATAACCCAAGAGTGCAAAGGTAGTAATAAAATGTAAAAATACCTAGAGAAAAGCTTTTAGCAATTTGGGTAGCTTCTTTGTGGAGCACTGATGATAGAGCATGAATAAAAATCATAGATGACAGATTTAGGGGTTCCAAATACTGGAAGGTCAATGAAGTGGTATTCACCTGACACCAAAGAGAGAATATAGACAACAGGTTAAACAGAGAATCAAATCACCACTAAGTAAATATAAGGTATTTACTGCAAAGACAAAGGAAAAAAATCCCTATACTGGAACATGGACCAAACAGAACAAAACCCTGCTAATGTATGACAATTATACTATGAGGAGAATAAATAACAGAGATGACACATCTGAGCCTGATGTTTGAATGACATTTAGACAGGAGGACAAAAGATGAATGATGCCTAAAAATACCACGGAGAGAGAAATCAGATGTGATTCAGTGACTATCTAACTGAAGAGCCAAAGGGAAAGCTGGAATACAGCTCTACATGTGAAACAAATCTATTCCTCAAAGATATTAACCTGGGGCTATTTAAACTCAAAATATTGTTTAGAAAAATCCAGCTTTCCTTTAGATCAGTGGTTCTCAACCCCAGGGTCACCTAAGACCATCGGAAAACACATATTTCCGATGGTCTTAGGAACTGAGACACCGCTCCTCTATCTGTCTCCAGGCGGGTCCGCCCACATGCAGATATGCCCACATATTAAAGGGTCATGGCATTAGGAAAGTTGAGAACCACTGCTTTAGATTATCCTCATAACCTGGGAGGTCACAACGAAAGAGAGTGGTTCAATAACACATTACTTGTTAGCTGAGTCAGTGAACAAAAAAGAGGAAAAGAAAAAAAACTCACCTGTGGATTTGATTTTTTGGCTGGAATGCATAGTGCTGTCATCATGGTCTATTGGCTGACTAGACAAAGAGAAGATCCATATTTCAGCTACTTTAGCAGTGACTTCCTTGATGTTGCTACAAAGGCTCAGAACCTGGCCTCCTTCAGCTGGGTGCTGCATAACCTGTGTTTGGGTAATTCAGACGGTTGATTGTGGTATATTTAAATATAAAAACTCCAAATGTTTTTAAAGACATCTAGGTATATTCATTACATCTTTCAAGTGTGTCAGTATGTGACTTACTTGGCTTTTCTTTCTTAGCCATGGAAAAGGATATCTAGTCAATGCCCAATCAGCATTATAGAAGGAATTCTGGGGTTCAGAGATAGGAAAGTATTCAGATTCATAAGTTGCAACAGAAACATTCAATCACCTACACCCATGGCATATGGTTTTCAGGTAACTTTCTATCAGATGTTTGAGGGTTTTTTTGTTCTAGATTCCCAGTCAGGGAATAAATAAAAATAATATTTACAAATAAGTCTTTTTAGCTCTTCTATGTTCCTAGAGGTAATTTTCTGGATGATCTTGAAACATGCCTAAATATAGGGGAATAGGATTCTGAACTTATACCCGATAGTCAAAGTAATACTGCTTTATATATTTATACTTCTCCCTTAAGGAGAGAATGTGTTTTGGCATATCTTATTTCATGAAAACTTTATTCTTCCAATGTTTCCTAGCTGTGGTTGGGACACCAGAGGAGAGCTAATTCAACTTTCTAAATACTGTAGCAACTCCCTTTACAGAATCCCCAACAGGCAGTTATCTACCTTCTGGTTTGAATACCTTTGATAATGGGATCACTAGATTATGAAATATCTCACTTCCTCTGGCACTTACATTTATGATACAATCAGTATTAGCCTATCCTTTTATTCCTGGAGGAATTGTACATTTGCATTATTCTTGTTCCCACACAATTTTTAGTACTCCAATTCAGGACACAGAAGACCAAAGAATCTGCCTTTAAAAAAAAAACTGAGGCATTCATCAGAAATTATACTTCTTGTGTTCTAAAATATAGTTTGAGGATATTTTGCTACAAAAAGAATATCTGGTAATAAAACATGGGTATAGACCATGTGCCTGTCTTACACTATCATTTTACCTAAGGAATTCAATACATAATATTCCACTGGAATTATCAATAGAGATTACAGAGGAAGTTCATGGGAATGTCAACATCAAGAACCCAACAAACTCAAGACCAATTTTATAAGAATTTGAAGCACACTGAAGTTACCCTATGGAACATACATTCTGGCTCCTTGGGGATAAGCATGTACACTGATTTGGGATGGGTGCTTCACTTTACTGAGGTGACCACAGCAATTCTTGATTTATGCCATGAACCCACATGATTGGGTGTCACAGAATTCTTTGCTGAGTGTCATGGGGAGGAAACTTTTGTGAAGAAGCCCTCTTCTTCTCTTCCCCTACAGGCAGACTATAAGAGGAACCAAAGACTAAAATTCTGCCTAAGTCTCTTCCTCTCTTTTTAATATACTGCACAGGCATTGTCCTTCCAGGGAAAGGTGGGGGGAGGGGAAAGTGGAGTTCCTTTCCATGAGCCCTATTCACTAAAAAGTAATCCTAAGAATTGGGCATTTTAGCCTTGGCAGCTACCTCGAAAATCCAAAAGCTTAGGACTTCACGAGTCAGAGCTGTTTCCAAAGCTTCTTCTAGAGAAGATGCACCACTGCCAGAGGATGCAAATGACTAAGAGGTCAAATCATAAGGTGAACAGGCAACACAGGTCAGCAACTCTACCACATGCCTTTGCCATGGGAGAGATAAAAGTAATAGGGATAAGTTATTATTTCATATTTTAACTATTTGTTATTGTGAGTACTCATTTGTGTCATAAGCTTTTTCTTTTGGTGGAACAAAGAGCTGTTCTCTATATGATATCTACTTTATACTTTGGGAACTTTTTCTAATAGCGGCCTTGTTAATTCCTGTCTAGACTCCTAGATATAAACCATGATTAAGTTCTGGAAAAAAAAGAAAACCATGCAATTAAATCTAAGTTATAGACACTGAAAAACAGAAATATCTGGAAGAAAGGAATCTACACTAAGCATAATAATTTTCTATGGAATTTTAACTGACGCAAATTGATTTTCATAACAAGGAGACTACCCCATTCATCATACATTACCAAGTAGAGAGGTATGGTAGCCAAAGACAAAAATAGTTTACAATATAAACTCCTTTGTAAAATATTTAAAGAGAAAAATGGTGGCTTATTAGGACCAGTACTGTCCCATGAAGCAGTAAGAAAGAGAAGAATGAAAAACAAGTTTGAAGAAAGTCTGGCAAAAGAAAGAGTTAAAAGGAACATTTAAGGATGAAATTAGAAGGACAAAAACAAATTAAAGCTGGGAGAAAAAAACAACAAAAATTTTTAAAACAAATTTTTCACCACCAAAGAGAGTGAAACCATTACTTTAGAGTCTAATAATATGGATATGCTTATGGAGAAAGTGGAAATGGAACTGAAGGAAAAAAAATATGAATGTAGACACACTAGACTAAGTATATACAGAAGAGGTTCATGATCGTGGTTATATAATTTTGAGAGTACTGAGTGATTAGTTCTTCAAGCTATCTCAAAAATGAGGGGAAAAAAATCTTGGTCCTAATTATTACCCTCTTAAATGGACCTGTACAACCTGTGACCTATGGGCCACTTTCAGGCCTATGGGCCACATACATCCCCACAGGCCACTTGTAGCATGCCAAAGAATTTTCTCTACATACAAAGGATGTTTTCCTCTGTTTTTCACAGGTCACTGAAATCCCTTGGCCTGCTTCAAGTGAGCTACAGGTTGTGCAGGACTGCTCTAAAAAGTGACTGAGAAAACATTATTAACATTCCATATGCCTACTTTCCCATTAACATAAACTATAAGAAAAATCCATACATGCAGCAAGGGAATCCTTACTAGAGCTATTAGAGTAACTTTCAGAAGGGACATTAGAAAGTAAACCACATTTTTACAGTCACATACTTCAAGGAAAAATGTAGAGAACAGAGAATCCCACTCCTGTACTTCTGACTTTAATTGGGTGAGAAAAATGCCACCTTAAAGTTTCTCTTGCAATGAAGTACCTCAAGATATGAAAAACAAATTATACAACATTCCTTGAAACACTTAACAAATTAATTTAACTGAGAGACAACTTTGTAGAGTAATATGGAGGAAAGAGTCTCTTTTATCTTTATATCATCGTCGACTCCAACCTAGCACAGTCCTGGGCATAGAGCAAGCACTTAATAAATGTGTGTTTACTAATAATCCTCTGAGCATTTTTATCAAACACTTAAATGGGAAGGAAATACACTTGTCAAGGAAGTTCACCTCAGTTATAATGGAAACTCAGGGCAGCATCCAAGTTGAAAAGGGAGTCCCAATAGATAATGAGGAACAGAAAGGTGAGATCCTCTACATGTTCCTGTCTGCAGAAGACATTGTGCCAAATGCATCAAGCCCTGGAATACTGCAGAACTTCCTAAATGATATCCATAAACACACAAGAGATATTTTGACCTATCCATACAGTTTTAAGTGAAAAAAAAAAAAGAAAATTGTCCAAACTATGACATTCAATTAAACAACCTACAGCAAGAGACAATGAACTGGGCTCAAAATGTAATAGAGGAAAGCAAACTGGACTGCTTAGGGGAAACCGCAAAGTTCTTTAAGTGAATTTAAGCTTCTCCTTGGAAAGATAACCTATTTTTAAAAATTCCAATATCCTTCTGGTGATACTGTATTCTGGTGATACTGATTCATGGAACACCAGTTTCTGAAGGAAAGCTGAAGGAGCAAGCAGGCTGTACCATATTACAAAGAACTGAACCAAAGTAGTGATTGAAAGGATGTTGGCAAAGAAATGTACAATAACATTCCAGGAACTCTACTAGATATAATGTTACAATTGTTCAAATATAATAGTATGATGCTCAAAAAAATGATAAATTAATGAAAAAACATTTATTAAGTGCTTACTACATACAAATAAAGTGCTGTGATATAATTGAGGGGGTACAAAAAGAGAAATCATAGCCTTCATTCTCAAGGATCACATTCATATCAACACAGACAATCTGTGATTCAGCTGAAGTTTCAGCTGACAGTCAGAAAGGTCTCACTGTTCTTTAGGATATTAGTGGCAAAAGAGATAGCAATACATCTTTTAAAATTTCAATTGCATCAATAAAATTATATTTGCTTCTGATGCTTAATCACTTGATGATAGAAAAAAGACTGGTGCTAACAGCTTTCTTTTCCATGTCTTCAACAGCTCAAACTGCTGAGCAAACAGTGGAGGTCGCTGCACCTATTGGTAGAAGGTAATCACTAGTTGTTAGAGGTGGTAGCTGAGGTGGTTTTATTCAAAGAAAATGAGGAAAAACCCACTGTGAATTTTTGGAAGGCAGGAATGGGTTGAGCCCTGCATAAATAGAGGGAATATCTATGTTGACAATGTAGTTCATAGAATTACTATAGTACTGGTGTAATTGAGATCTTGTCCTGTCGTGATTAAACTACTGCAGAATAATGAAACTGTTCAACTAGATTTCATGTCTGTTGCAGATTCATTTCTAATTGGCACACAGGAGTTTAGTAGAAGTAACTGATGGACATTTACTAGAATGGAGTGGGGGAGCGGGGAGTGTACTGCCATACAGTATCACCAGAAGGATACAGGAATTTTTAAAAATGGGTTATCTTTCCAAGGAGAAGCTTAAACTCACTTAAAGAACTTTGCAGTTTCCCCTAAGCCAGTGGTTCTCAATGTTCCTAATGCCGCAACCCTTTAATATTTGTATGTGGGCGTATCTGCATGTGAGCAGACCCACCTGGAGACGGATAGAGGAGCAGTGTCTCGGTTCCCAAGACCACTGGAAGTATGTGTTTTCTGATGGTCTTAGGCAACCCCTGTGAAAGGGTCGTTCAACCCCCAAAGGGGTCGCAACCCACAAGTTGAGAACCACTGCCCTAAGCAATCCAGTTTGCTTTCCTCTATTAGCATTTTGAGTCCAGTTAGTTCATTGTCTCTCGCTGTAGGCTGTTTAATTGAATGCCATTATTTGTCAAAAAATGACAAATAATAAGGTTCTGGACTTGTTCAACATTTTAACCAACATCATATGATAAAAATAATTCAATAATTTAAATTTATAAAAATTTATTACCATGGATATTCAGAAATAGGGAAAAACATTATCATAATTATTATATTTGGCCTTCAACGTTCCTTTATCAGACTATGGGCAATCTAGTAAAAAGATTAGTAATCACTTGCTTCATGTGGGAAAAGAAAAGCCTTTCCCCAAACTTCCTTTTGGCAGATCCACTTCTCCCAGCTCCCCACTGCTGGGAGGCTCCCACAGTTGTATGATGTCAGGACTTCTGACTCGTATACCAGATGGTGGTGGCTGTAACAGTAATGGAATTTGAAGATCTCCTCGTACTGGGAAGCTAACAGGTATTTAGCACTTAGTTCAAGTTTATGATTGTGTTAAGTATTAAGACCGAGATTTTGTGAATCCCACAGTGGGATGAACTTACTGACATAACAAGAAGGGCCAGGACAGGGAGGAGGTAATACCTAATACCATATAAAGGAAAGCCCAAGCTAGCGAGGACAGAACTTCTAAGAGTGAGCATCACGAAGGGAGATGGGGCTGGAGATGGAGAGGGAGGGAGAGGGAGAGAGAGAGAGAGGGAGAGAGGGAGAGAGGGGGAGAGAGAGAGAGAGAGAGAGAGAGAGAGAGAGAGAGAGAGAGAGAGAGACAGAGAGAGAGAGAGAGATAACTGCCAGGATCCTGAGAACCTCTGAGAACTGTTACAAATTGAGAACAGAGTGGAGAACAGAACTTGTAGTGCCAGAACTTCTCCTGAGAACTTCTGAGAAATGAGAAGAGAGGAGAACTGAGAAGGGAGCTCTTGTGGTGGAGAAAGAGAAAACTTGTGGTATCCCAGCTCTCTGTTTGTCTATTCTTTTTGTGTTGATGTTTGTTTGTCATACTTTCTACAGAAGCCCTGGGACCTTACTGGAAGCCCTGAAAAAGGATTTCCTGGTTGTCTGTTTACAGAAGTCCTGGAAGAGGGTTTTGGAGGTCCTGAGACTTTACTGATGATTTGTATTGACCTCTTGGACCTTGTTTGTGGGTCTGTGTTGATTTCTATACTGATGATTTGTGCAGAGTGTTCGGACTTTGCTAGTGTGTCTGTGTTCATTTCACAGGCAGATATGAATTGATGATGGTGCTGGCAATGTGTATGAATGTTGTTCTGACTTTGTTAAGCTTTGTCTTCCCAGAAACAGGAACTGGGAAGGATTTGAGGTGGACTGGACACTGTGAGCTTCAATGCGGAATGGGAACTGGACAAGGAACTGGATAAAGAACTGGACAAGGAGCTGGACAAGGAACTGGGAGCTGCCTGCCTTTGAACTCAGGTGACAGTGGGATAGATTCTGGCAGGAGCTAGGACTATGGAAGGGGAACCTGAGAAGAACCTGGGAAGCTGAGAGCCTGCCCCGAGTCAAGATGAAAAGACCTCTCCTTGGGTATTTAATGCAAACTGAGAAGATCATGGTTTGCTGTGGCCTAGGGGTGGAGAACTTTGACTTTTACATTTAGATGGCTGAGTTAAGTACTTTTCCAATTAAGAAGAAAGGACTTCTTGATTGAAAAGATTAAGACAATGTGACCTTGCAACTGGGAATTAAGATATACAGGTACTGGGGCAGGGAGATCCATCTTGCCATAATAGAAAGCCAGAGGGGTGACGGGGGAGGACATAGGAAAGAACAGATTGGGGGAGGGGATATACAGTGGCATCATTGTTTTGGGGTGGTGGGTAGGGGAAAGATGGGGAGAAAATCTCATGTAAATAAATGATGTAAACTAAAATAAACAAAAGTTTAAAAAAGAAAGACAATGTGAACTAAGGGTAGAGAACTTTGACCTTTGTACTTTGTGACTGAATTAAGGACTTACTAAATGAGTTACTAAATGAATGTACTTTGTTTAAAACTATGTGACCACTTTGGTGAAAACTATGTGGCTACATTAGTGATAAGTTGTTAAACCATAACACTGTAAATCAGCGGTTCTCAACCTGTGGGTTATCTTCAATTTGTGA
Organism: Pseudochirops cupreus; assembly: GCA_028627135.1. NCBI lineage: Eukaryota > Metazoa > Chordata > Mammalia > Diprotodontia > Pseudocheiridae > Pseudochirops > Pseudochirops cupreus. Next base: position 8,581 of record JAQQSU010019490.1, read on the forward strand.
CGATGAAAATACATCCTGCATATCAGATATTTACATTACAAATCATAACAGTAGCAAAATTACAGTTATGAAGTAGCAACGAAAATAATTTTATGGCTGGGGGTCACCACAACATGAGGAACTGTATTGAAGGGTTGCGATATTAGGAAGGCTGAGAACCACTGCTGTAAATGCTGTATTTTAATTTCTGTGATTGTTTTGCCTAAATTTATTACTGAATAAATACAGAGTTCATTATACTGTGTAATCAGAACCTTGAAAGCTGTTCACAGCAGCAGTCCTCTGGAAAGCTGTTCATGGTTAGCTTTATAGTGGGGAGTCGGACAGCAAAATTCACCATGGCTACTACAAGGTGTCCTTCAGGACTGTGTGGGTAAGGAAAACAGAGGCATCTACCAGTTCCAGATGTTATATTTGATAGTTTGTATCTATCCTAAAGACTGAAAGATAACTGGTTAGATACACTGCTTTCTTTTTTTTTTTGAATATATGCTTTGATGCCACTGGTTTATTCAAGAACTGTTGTACCACACAAAACTACTTCTCTCCTAATATTTAGAGTTTTACAGTTATGAAAATCTTCTCTTCAATTCTTGAAAAAAATGTGGTATTTACAAGCAATTTCAACTTATGATAACCCTTAAAAGAGCATTGGAAAGGTGTTACACTATTAATTAGTTTTAAAAAAAAAACAAATTAATTAATTTTCTTGTTTATATCATTCATTTCCATGAGACTGAGTTACAAATTTTCTCCCCATCTTTCGCCTACCCAACACCTCAAAACAGCCATTCCACAGTATAACCCGTCCCCCAATCTGCTCTATCCTATGTCCTCTCCCTTGCCCCTCTGATTTTTTGGTAGGGCAGGATTAATCTCCCTACCACAGTGCCTGTGTATCTTAATTCCCACTTGGATGTAGTTATTAATAATAATAATAATAATAACATATATTTTTAACATTTGATTATAGAACTTTAAATTCTAGATTCTTTCCCCTCCTCCCTCATCACCCACCCGCACTGGAAGGACAAGGAATTAAATACAGGCTTCACATGTGTAATTACACAGAACCTTTCCACAGTGGGCATATTGTGAGAGACTGATTATATAATCCTTCCTTCCTATCCTGCCTCCCCCCATTCTATTCTCTACCCTGTTCCTGTCCCTTTACAAAAGTGTGTACTTCCATCAACCCCCCCCCCCACCCTGCCCTTCCCTCCATCATCCCAGCTCTCATCCCCATCCCCCCTACTCTCCTGTGTGGCAAGATACCCAGTTTAGAGTTTATGTCATTCCTTCCCTAAGTCAAATTCAATGAGAGTAAGGTTGACCCTTTCCCTTTTGCCTTCCTGTTCTTCTCCTCCATTGTAACAATTATCTTTTCCCTCTTCTATAAGCGATGATTAACCTCATTCTGTCTCTCCCTGTCTCCTCTCATTCTAATCCTCTCCTATCTCTCAATTTCACCTTTTAGAGTTTTGTCCCTTCCTATTCAATTGATCTTGTGCCCTCTATGTACTCATATATATATACACATACTCAGATATATGTTCGTATGCATATATAAACCCTCCTATATAGACATATGTGTATGTATATGTATATATACATTTGTATTCCCTTCACCTATCCTCATACTGAGAAAAATTTCATAAAATACAATTAT
>JAQQSU010019491.1:0-10248 GCA_028627135.1 Pseudochirops cupreus
CCCCTCCCCTCCCTCTCTTCTCTCCCTCTCTCCCTCCCTCTCTTCTCTCCCTCTCTCTCCCCTTCCCTCCCTTTCTCTCTCTCTCTCCCTCCAAATTAAATATATAGTTTTCAGTTGAGTTGGCATTCGCTGCTTCCTGAGTGAGTAATTTTAATTAAACCCTCCAGCGTCGGTGACTGGTCATGAGTGAGTTTTAACAGGTGTTCATTGTAAAAGCACCATCTTTCTTGATGACTAAAGTTTGATGGTCAGAAAAAAAAGGGACTTAATTTTAACATTAAAATAGGAGGAGGAGGAGGAGAGTCTGGAGGGAGAGGAAGATAGAAAGGTGGCCAGGGGGTCAATGGGTAATCAGACATTTATTTAAGTGCCTGATGCATCCCAGATACTGCCCTAATTACTGAGAGCGCAAAGAGAGAAATGAGTAATCTCTTTTCATGAGGAGTTGGCCATTTTATTGCCTGTGTTCAGAGAAGTAAATAAGAACAGAATTATAGATACATTGCATTTCTGTTGCATCTGGATGAGTTCTCCCCTCCAAACTTTGGAAAAAGTGCACATAGTTTAGGCTACCTCGTTAGTACTGAGCTTACAATTTTGACTTCTGGCATGCTAACTGTGTTGCCTTGGGCAAGTTACTTAAATACTCTGTGACTCAGTTTCCTCATCTTTAAAATGAGTGGGTTGGACTCCATGACCCCAAGATCTATTCCAGCCCTAATTGTAACATCCTACCATCTAGGCTGATTCATGAGTGCCTAGATGTGAGCCAGCAGGGGACCTTGAGCTTAAAGCAGCCAGAGAGTTTAGATCCTGAGTTGACTGGGACCTCTGAGGTCACATAATACAACTTCCTCATTTGATGCAGAAGGAGAGTGAAGTCCAGTGAGGGTTGAACTCAGGTCCCATAAGTAGCAAGTTGGCAGGCCTGGGAATTTGAACCCAAGTCCAAAAACCCTTTCTATGGCACCACATCCCCACCCTTGCCCCATCCCTGCTATGTACAGTACAGAAACTTCAGGACTAAGTCCTAAACGTGTATTCAAATGTCCCTTTTGCCTTGATCTAGTCTTTGGTACATCAAGGCTTAATAAATATTTGTTTATTGATTTATTTTTAAGACCATAGACAGGGTGGTGGCTTCCTTTCCCAGGGCTAGGGTGGGGCAGAGTCCCCTCCTCCCCCCGTGTATGACCCATCACTCTGGAGTCAGCCTGTGGTGCCAGGCACAAGAAACCCTGGAAGGTTTTTGCTCTCCCAGTAAGCTGTGGGAGAGAGTAACCTTCCTCAAGTTATCCACCTCTCTAGGGCTCATTCTCCCTATCTGCAAAGGACAGTGTTTGGATGGATGGTTTCTAAGAGCCCTTTCAGCTTTCATAGTCATTCTGCAAGCCCTACCTTGAGTACACTTAGACTTCTTGAAATCTGGTGACTCTGAATGGGTCACTCTGTCAGCTCTGAGCTGTCATGGGGTTGGCTCTCAGAAAAGGGGGAAAGTCATTCAGCAGATCCATCTCAGTCCTCCTGGGTGAAATGAGTACAGATGTTTAATTTCTACTATTGAACCATTGGGGGCATTCCAGCTCACTTTGTAACTCCCCAGATAGCCAAGATTGGTCCACAAGAAGAGGCCCTCAGCACTTGCTGGTCCTCCTCTATTTCATCCTGAAGTATTTGTGAGCTGCTGAGCTCAGGACTCAGAAACTCACTGGCATCCATGCCCAGGCCATTCTTTGAAAACTTAACTTCATATTATGTTCACAAATTTGGTTGGGGGATTTCTCCTGAATTCTCAATGAGAAATGTTACTTGGGTGGCACCCTGAAAAAAGGGGGGGCTGGGAAGGGTTGGGGAAGGAGAGGAAAGATACTTTTCCTCTGAATTGGAACAATTAGGACTTGTGGCTTTGAACTTGGAAGGGACAAATGCTGGTGTACTGCCCAAGTGCTCCTTGTGAAAGATTATATCTATGTAGATGGAGTTTTTCCTAAGTCTAATTGCATTTTTAATGTGCTTAGGAAAGCTTGCTACTTTAAAATAAGTGTTCTGTAAAGTAAGTGTGACCCTTTTCTGCACCCCCCACCCCAAATACGTGCAAGTCTTAAACTATGGAAATAATTCTGGGTGGGTTGTTTTTTTGTTTTGAGAGTTTCCAGAGCACCTGGGTTGATGAACCTGAGCTTTGAAATAGCCTGGATTTGTTGGATGTTTGTGTACTAGATTTGGGACATTTCAGAATTTCTCTGGACTCCCTGCCCTGCTGTAGCCCATGCCACTAATAGCTCCATCTCCTCTCTGTTAGCTCTGTTTCTCTGCCATAGTTTTCGGGGCAGGGAGGGATGTAGAGTGAGAGGAGCTATATTGGTCATGTCACTTTATACTCTGAACCTTCCTTTTGTTGTTGTCCAGTCGTATCTGACATTTTTATGACCCCATTTGGGCCAGTCCGCTGGTATTTATGAAGTACCAATGTGCCAGGCGTTGTGTTAAGTACTGGGGATGTTTGTTGTTGTTCAGACCAGTCTGACTCTTTGTGACCCCAAAGGTACTGGAATGGTTTGCCATTTCCTTCTCCCGTTCATTTTACAGATGAGGAAACTAAGGCAAACAGGGTTAAGGGACTTACCCAGGGTCATACAAGTGTCTGATTTGATCTCAGATCTTTCTGACTTTAGACCTGGTACTCTATCCACTGTGCCACCCAGCTGCCCTCTGACATTTACTCTTCCATAAAGTGGGGGGTAATATCTTTGATGTGAGTGAGACTATTGTATACTAAGTATTGATTTTCTTCTCATTTTATTCGGCATTCAGGGGTCATATTGTGTGGTGCTTTGTCTGTTATCTCATTGACAGCCCCATGATGTAGATGCTCTGATATCCTCTTTTACAGATGAAGAAAACTCCAAACTCAGAGATTTGAGTATCTATCTTAAGAGTCTGGGTAGTTCGGTAGAAAGAATAATGGATTTGGGGATGCAGGAGGGTTTGGGGTTTGCATCTTACCTCTGAAATTCACAAGCTTTCTAATTCTGAATGAGTCACTTAATTGTCTCAGAGCTTCTTTTTTCAAAGTCAAAGACAGAGCTGATGACCTGGTATAAACAGAAGAGCACCGTGATTGGAGCTGTGTTTGGATCCTGATTTTGCTCTTTTTGAGTGTGAGCGTGTCTGAGTAGCCTCATCTTCCTGGGCCTCAGTTTCCTTCTTATCTGCGAAATGAAGAGATTGGGCTATTGTTGACCTCTGGGGCCTCTTCCGACTCTAATCTGTGACACTACCATTAAACGATAGGTGCAAAGGGCTGGAGAATGGCCGGTAGCGTTATTGGAGCCAGAAGGGGAGAAGATTACTCCAGTTTCTAGGTGGACCACTTCCCTTCCTCATCTCTGCCTTGTGGCTCCCTTCAAGGCCCAGCTGAAGTCGCACCCTCTGCGGGGAGCCTCTCCCTGTCCCCCTTAATCCTGGGGCCTTTTCTCTATGGAGGAAATCCTCCGTATCTCTCTTGTGTAGACAGTTATTTGCAGGTTGCTTCCTTTCATTCGAGTATAAGCTCCTTGAAGGCAGAAACTGTCTTTTGCCTTTCTTTATACCTACAACGGGGCGACCAGGCGGTAGGGTTCTGGAGTCAGGAAGATGCGAGTTCATATCCAGCCTCAGACTTACTAGTTGTATGACCCTGGACAAGTCACTTCACCCTATTTGCCTCAGTTTCCTCAAATGCAAAATGAGCTGGAGAAGACAGTGGCAAGCCACTCCAGTATCTTTGCCAAGAAAACCCCAAATGGGGTCAGAAAGAGTCAGACAGGACTGGAAAACAATGAATATCCCCAGCATTTTAGCATCGTGCCTGACTCATAGAAAGTATTTAATAAATAATAATTGACTGGCATCACTTCACCTCACTTAAGTTGCAGAATGTATATCGCACACTGCTAAAAATTTTAGGAGGTTTGCTGCTTTAAAAAAAATTACATTTATTATCATAACTTTTTAAAACTGCGTATGGTGACCTGCATCCAAAACCCTGCACAGATCATCCTTGCCTCTCGGAATCTGGAAAGACCCCTCTGATGTTATCTCCGAATAAACTTGGCTCCTTGCATAGCTTGTGAGTGCAGAGGAATGCTTTTATTTGTTTTTTTTTTAACCAAAAACACTGGAATAAGAGTGAATAGAAGAAAGGTGCCTTTGCGTGCACTTGTGTAAAGCTGTGCCGTAGACTAGATTTGGAGATGGAAGGAAAACATCGGTGCCATCATCAGTGTGCAAGAAGGGGCGTGTCTACAAAAGCAGAAAAGGGTTGGGGAAATTCACTTAGACAAGTAAATTCCCTGTTTGTTGGTATGGACCTACTATGTGCTAGGAAGTAGAGATAAGACAGTACACCTGCCCTCAGGGAGCGTGTGTGTGTGTGTGTGTGTGTGTGTGTGTGTGTGTGTGTGTGTGTGTGTGCACAGATTAAATAAGTACAGATCTGACACAAAAATACCTTAGGCAGAGGCCATTCTTTCACAGCTGTCTAGTTGAGCAGTGCTTTGCTGGCATTGAAGGTGGCACCTTGAGATGCCCTGGGGAGGAAGCTAGGGAGTCTGTAAAGTGGAGGGGAGGAGGCAGTACCAGCCTAGATGTGTCAGGCCCACCTGGACAAAGGCACGTAGGCAAAAGGGATGTTGTGTGCAGGGATCAGCCAGCAGGCCAATTCTCAAAGTTTACTCTGTTCTGTTTGAGACCTGTTGCTAGTAAACCAGAAGGCCAGGCCAGCATTCCACTTGATTGGCAGTTGCGTTGCATATGACAAGAGGAGGTGGTTTTGCTCTTGGGAATTGGGGTCCTTTGTCTCAAAAATTCCCACATTAATTCTGAAAATTCAGTGTATTTATGTAAAGGAACTTTCAATGAGAGAGAGCCTGGATAACGAGGGGGATCTGGGGTGTCAGAGGAGAAGAGATAGGACATTGCAGTTGGAAGGTACTTGCCCTTTTTGCAAAGGCACGTATAATTTTGGGGGAGTTTTGCAGAAGCCACAGACAACACATGAAGACCAGCAGATGACACAGAAAAAGTTGAGAAATTCGGAAATGCAGGAAATATATGTGTAGTATTGTATAATATCAACATCTTTTAATACCATAAATTATACCCAAATTTTATAGTAAGGTACTGTAAACACTCCATAAACGAAAAGAAAAAATTCAGACTTCCCTGGTATAAAGGAAGGGCCAAAAAAATTTACTCTGATTTTCCAGGTAGTGGGGAAAGGGTGTGAGCACCATGCCCCTAACCTCCAGAATGCAGAAGGGATAACTCTGCATTTGTGTAGGTGAGATACACTTCCACAAGGGATATTATAACTCTCAATTCATTCTCAGGAATATTTCATAGCCTGTGGCCACCGATAAGCCCCCCTTGGAAGGCACTTGGGATGGTCCACAGTTTGAAAAGCACTGTCCTACAGAGAAAGGTGGTGGACTAGGGCACAGAATGACATGTACATTCTCAGACACAACCAATCTGTCTGAAGTTTTATTTTGTTCTCCTTATTTGTGTTATAGGGAAGACTTTGATGGGAGGGGAGTGACATTAATACCAAAAGAAAATGAAAACAGGAGGGGCCTAAGTGGTGCGGCAAATAGAGCACCGGCCCAGGAGTCCAGAGGACCTGAGTTCAAATCCAGCCTCAGACACTTAACACAAAAACCTAGCCATGTGACCTTGGGCAAGTCACTTAACCTCAATTGCTCTACCTTCAAAAACAAAAAGGAAAAAAAGAAATGAAAACAGGCATCAGTGAAACATAAAAATACACAGAAGAAAGGGCTGGTTCTCCTAGATCAGGGGTGAGGAATTTGTGGCCTGGAGGCCATCCATGGTCCTCTAGGTAGAGGCCAAAGGCTCCCCACCCTTGTGACCTAGATTATACCCCTTAGTGTTTACAGTACCTTATTGTAAAATTTGGGTATAATTATGGCATTAAAAGATGTTGATATTATACAATACTATACATATATTTCATGCATTTCTGAATTTCTAAACTTTTTCTGTGTCATTTGCTAGTCTTCATGTGTTGTCTGTGGCTTCTGAAAAACTCCCCCCAAATTCCCATTTAATTTCTTATGGTGGCCTGCTATATATGGAAACCACAGTGGGGAAAGGCACTATGTGGAAGGATAATTGTACTGTTTTTCCCATTATATATTGCCATTGAATTGTTAACACCCCTCCACACTCCCCTTACCCCACAAAAGCTAATAAAGTCCTCCACTAAAGTTCCACACCAGGGATTCTAAGCTGTATGTATGTATGTATGTATGTATGTATGTATGTATGTATTTTGCTTTTTTTTGGAGGGCAGTTGGCGTTAAGTGACTTGTCCAAGGTCACCTGGCTAGTTTTTGTGTTAAGTGTCTGAGGCTGGATTTGAATTCAGGTCCTCCTGACTCCAGGGCCTGTGCTCTATTCACTGCTCCACCTATCCACCCCTGTGTATGTATTTATAAATAGAAATTTTATTTAATAAATAAATTTTTATATAAAATTATAATATGTAATAATAGCCATTTTATTTAATAAATAAATTTATATACAAAATTATATATACACACACACAAATCATACACAAAATGAAATACATAGGATTTTTCTTTTTAGAAGCAATTGAGATTAAGTGACTTGCCCAGGGTCACACAGCTAGTAAATGTTTGAGGTTGAATTTAGGTCCTCCTGACTCCATCCATAACACTACCTAGCTGTCCCAATACATAGGATTACAAAGAAAATCAATTATATTAAAAGTAACCCAATTATATTGATAATTGATGACTGTATTTCCGTATAACATATTTCATTTTATGCATGATTCTGAGGAGGGGTTCATGGGCTTCCCCAGCTGCCCAATTGTGAGCCCCTGTCCTGCATTGACTGTGGCCCTGGGTCCTTGAAGGTTGCCTGCAGCATATCAGGCCCTTCCCAAACCAGGGCAGTGCTATGTTGGGACTGGAGAGTCAAGTACCAGGAATGAAGTGTGTAAACCCTGATGATGTGGGGGGAGAAGAATAGTTGCTGTAGCTAGCATTTGTGTAGGGCTGTGATGAAGGTGACAGTGATGGCATTTACAGATTGCTTTAAGGTTTGCAAGGCAACGGCTGAGAAGGCAGAATTAGGTGCCACTTACTGTTGTGGGGCTGGGAGGTTGGAAAGAAAGAGAACACGCATTTATTTAGTGCCTACTGTATACCGGGCAATGTGTAAAGTTCGTTATAATTATTATCTCACTTGTTCCTCACCCTACCCCTGGGAGGTAGGTGCTCTTATCCCCATTTTACAGATGAGGAAATCAAGGCAGATGGCTGTTAAGTGACTTGCCCAGAGTCACACATCTAGTTTACCTAAAACTTACCTAAAATATCTGATTATTTATTGAAGTCACAGATTTGTTAGTTGGTACCAGGAATGCCAGTGCCTTCAATTGGTTTTGATTAAACATTTTTAAAAATTTTTTTAAAAGAGCTGTAATGATGACGACAATAAGAATCCCTTCTACCTATAGAGTCAGCTTCTGACCCTAGCTGTGTGACCCTAGGCAAGTCATTTCACCCTGTTTGCCTCAGTTTCCTCATCTGTAAAATGAGCTGGAGAAGGAGATGGCAAACCTCTTCGGGGTCTTTGCCAGGAGGGTCAGAGAGAGCTGGATATATAAACAACAACTTCTTAACTCATTCCAGAGTTGTTTCCACCAGACTGGAATCTAGTGCTTCCAAAGCCTTTTTGAGAGGAGTTATACAGGTATTTTCCCCATTTTATAGGTGAAGTAACTGAGGCAGCTTATTGTCCAGAGTCGCAAAGCTGACACCCATCAGAGGTGGCGTTGGATCTCCAGATATTCCAGGCTCCAAGTCCCCTGCTCTTTGAATTAGATGCCCCCTGCCCAGGCCCCTGCTCCTTGTTTCTCAGAGGGCAGAAAAGGGAAAGGTGAGAGAAGTGAGAGAAAAATGCCTTTCCTGTCCCAATTGATGAGCTTGTTTTTGTAAGGATAAAACCAGACCTTTGAATGTCCTGAACTGACCAGCCATGATGAGGCCCAGGGCCCCTCTGGCGTCTTGTTCTTTTCATTTATAAGAATGACCTTGGGAGCCTGGGTGGGGTGAGAGAGGAGCTCATCAGTGTCAGGGGTTCTGACCTTAATCAGCCTCATTGTCAGTGTCCCTTTCCCCTCTTGTACAAGAAAAGCCAGAGTCGCAGGAATGACTGAATTCAGAAAGCATTTATTAAACACCTCCTGTGTGCTGAGCACAGGGCGGGGTGCAGCCCTTTGTCCTTGACACTGCTGAAGCTTGAATTATTGGGCTAGGTCTCCCTGCCTCTGTCTGTCCCCACTCCAGTCCTTCCCCCACTCAGCTGCAAATCAGTCTGACCGTGTCAGCCCCTCCTCCAGTAAAACTCCCTATCACATCCAGGATCAAATATAAAAAAACCCATTTGAAGTTCCGAGCCTTCCTACCCTTCCTCCTGCCCCTTCCCCAGTCTCCTTATGCTTCACTCCAGGTTTTTACTTTAAGCATTTTAAAGTAAATTTTATTTGGCGTTGTTTTCTGGACAAGTAATCCCTTGTCCCCAGGGCTCACTTGACCCTGTGAGAGGCCATGTGGGACTTTGGAATGGAGGATTTGGGATCAGGGGGGAGAGAGTCTGTGATCTTGGTCAAGCCCTTGGCCCTCGGCTTCAGCTCGTGTGAGGAGGACAGAGCAAAGGAAAACTTCTTGGAAGAGCACAGTAAAATAATAACTAATGCATGGTCCATTTTCCTGGGGCCTTTTAAAAAAACTGATCCTAATGGCCTGGTTGTTATCACCCTCACCCTCTTCAAGTGAGCTTTTGTTAGATTTTTCTAGTATGGCATGGGCAGAAGGGGCAAGCTCTTTGAGGATGGGACTGTTTGCTTTTTTTTTTTTTAATCACCTTTTATCACCTACATATAGTAGCTACTTAGTAGTAACTGTTTGAATTGAATCAGTCTCTCCTTAATATGTAGGAGATTTTGGAGGGAAAGAAGGCCACGAAGTCTGAGATGAGAAGTGTGTAAGGAAGGGGATAAAATTTTCAAAATAAAAGCCACGTGTGTAGGACTTCTCATACAATGTTGGGTGGCTCCATGTAAAACACAGAATTCTCTTTTTTCCTTTTCTTTTGGAAGCTGTCAGGGTTAAGTGACTTGCCCAGGATCACACAGCTAGTGAGTGTATGAGCTAGATTTGAACTTGGGCCTTTCTGACACCAGGTCCCAGTGAACGCTATCCACTTGATGGCCTGGCTGCCTGCCCCCTCCCATCACTGAATGTTTATATTGAGGATGGGAGCCAGCTTGTCTTTGCACTTTCAGTGCCCAGCACCTGGTAGACACACTTAATTAGTGCTTGTTGACTGATGAGAGGGTAAATTCTGTATGGATTTCTTAAAAGCATAGAGCTTAAGTGGGTGGATCCTTGTCCTAATGTATTAAATTGATCAATTAATATTCAATTACTTATTAACTATTCAATTAATAGCACTAATCCTAGTTAGAAGTTCAGAGGCTGTTGGAGTCCAGCCCTCTCATTTTACAGATCAAGAAACTGAGGTTCAGAGAAAGACACTAATTTAACCCAAAATTATATGTTTAGGTAATGAGTGACCTGATCTGGAATTCAAACCCAGGGCCTCCAGCTGCTTCCTTTTCTCCTTTCAGTTCTTATTTATAGGAAGAGCTCCTGGATGGCGTGGAGGGGCAGCTGTGTGCCCTGCCCTCCCCTGTAACCAGATGGAGCTTTTCAAGCTTCCTTTCCAGGACAGGCTCCACTTCACCCCGGGGGCTGCTGTCCTCTCTAATGAGCTGGCAGAGAGGAGGGCGAAACCATCCACACGTGAGCCAGGGTTGGAAGGGGCCAGGGAGTCTGGCTGGTGCCAGTGTTGGATAAATATGTGTATCCTGGGCTCTGGAGGAGTGGCTCATTTGCCTGGTGGACAAGGCAGAGGTCTCTAATCTGGGGCCATAGGCTAGAATCAGAGGGTCATACCTGGGAGACCTTAGAAGCATCTAGCCCAGCTTCCCCCAAGCCTGGCAGAGGCAGGGCCAGGCTGGAACCCCAGGTCCTCCTGACTCCACTTACCACTGGACCACACCTCCTTGGCATGGAGAAGGAAGGATTCTGGGCTGAGCAACGTCAGCTGTGGGGGCCAGGCTTACTGCCTTTGAGGGCAGAGAACCTGGGT
>JAQQSU010019492.1:0-10248 GCA_028627135.1 Pseudochirops cupreus
GAGAAAACCAAGGCAAACAGCATTAAGTGACTTGCCCAGGGTCACACAACTAGTAAGTGTGTGAGGCCAAATTTGAATTCAGAAAGATGAGTCTTTCTGATTCTACACCCAGCACTCTATCTACTGTGCTACCTAGCTGCCCAGTCCTATTTTTAACAGTTGGGGAGACAATATGAGAGAAGTTAGGTGACTTGTCCATGGTCACAGAGCAAGTAGGTATGTAAGGCAGAATTTGAATTTGGATCTCTCCTGAATCCAAGTTTTCTGCTCTTGCCTGCTGTACCACTTAGCTGCCTCTAAATGAACTTTGCATGTTGTTGCGAGCTCTTTGGAGGAACATAAGGTACTGGAGGTACCTTGAGGATATAAGGTACTCTTGAGGAAAGAGAACAATTTGCTGTTTCATTGAGGGAAAGACCTTGTTAAGTCCCTGGGAAGGTACCCAGAATTGGGGTCACAGGCCATTATAGCCAAAGGCACCCCACAGTAATTTGCAGTGGCTACAACCTAACCAGAGGGAAAATGTAGTTGATGGTGCCAGTGGCATTATTTTGGGTCCAAATTCCTTATACAGAATGTAAAAAAGTTAATTTGCCCTCATGTCCCATTGGTGAAAACATTTCCTAGCAGTGATGATATCCTTAATCAGTTGTGGATTTCTTGCCTTATTTACTTGGTTGCCCGATTGACACTATATTAGGATGATTGATCTGCAACCAGTTCATGCTTCTAGGCTACATGCTTGGACTTGGCATTTTAAAAAGGACAGAAGAGACAAACGGACCCAAAGAACCAGATCTGATAAGTCTAACAGAGAAGAGTCAGTAGTTGGACCCACCTGGACTTAATTCTCTGGCCAGAAAGAAACCCATGCAGACCTGCAACATCTAGAAAGAGCCATGTACGTTGATGAACAAGTGGCAGATGAAAAGTTCCATTTGCTTTCTAGACTTGAGAGGATGTAGGGGCCAAGGAACAGCTAGAGGTTGAACCTCTACATGGAGAAACAAACCCACATCTCACCCTTCATGAATACTTTCAGTTACATGGTCTCTGTAGGTCGGGGCAAGGTGCCCCAATCCTCTAGAAACCTTAAGTGTGTTCTCACTTGTAAGGCAGTCCTGTTCCTTTTTTTGTTTCTCTTTTATAAATAGTATTTTATTTTTTCCAATTACATGTAAAGATAGTTTTCAGTATTAATTTTTATAAGATTTTGAGTCACAAATTTTTCTCCCTTCCTCTCTTCCCTTCCCCTTCCTCAAGGGGATAAGCAATCTGATACAGGTTATATATATGCAATTATGTTAAACATTAGTCATTTCCATATTAGTCATATTTGAAAGAAAAAAAAACAGAAAAGGAAAAGGCCATGAAAAAGATACACACAAAAAAATGAAAATAATATATGCTTCAAATCTATATTCAGAATCCATAATTCTTTCTCTGGCTGTAGATAGCATTTTCCATCATGAGTCTTTTGGAATTGTCTTGGATCATTGTATTGCTGAGAAGAGCTAAGGCTGTCATAGTTGATCATAGCACAATGTTGCTGTTACTGTATACAATGTTCAAGGAGGTCCTATTCCTAAGATAAATGTACTGTACATTTATAAAACTCTCTCAAGGAAGTGGAGCCCTACGAGAGAGGAAAGGAGAGTTGTCTCGACTGTTTTAGGGCCTAGGTATTAACATTTTATATTTTTAACTTTTGGTTAGGCTAAACAAATCCTTTCTTGTGTTCCAAATATTATTAGCTTGACTGCTTTTGTGAAATATTAGGATCTTTTTCTAGCAAATAGCTAATTTGGTATTGCATTCCAAGAGGAAACTGTGGGTAGGGGCAAAGGAAACCAAATTTTCCCAAAGGAAACCAACTATGGTGGTATGTTCCAAGGAGATACTTAATGATTAAGTACCCAAGGTGGAACCTGGTTCTAATATGTGTTAAAAAGTTTTTTCTGACCATAGATTACTTGCAGAACACTGTTCGCAACCTAGCATCTCTGTGAAAGATGGGGAATGAGTGAATTTGGGGCTGCTACAATATATTTTAAGAGTTTAGAAGAAGAGGATTAAGGAATCAGAATACACAAAGGGGAAGAGGGTACAGAAGCTCATTTCAGGGAGTTTGAAAAGGAAAGCCAGTTGGTAGAGAGGAAAAGGGCATTGGATTTGGATTCAGAAGACACAGGCTACCATTCTTAGCTCTGCCACTGAGCGCCTGTGTGACCTCATCAAATAACCTCTCCAGACCTCAGTTTCCTCATCTTTAAAATGAAAGATCTGTTCTTTTCAGCTCCAAATCTTCAGACCAAAAACAACAACCAGTAGTAGTGTCTACAAGGAGTTTCTTAAAGTAACAAATGGTTGGTGGGAACATCTACATTCATTTCAATTTATTATTCATTTGTAAGTTTTACTAATGACTTTTGTTTTTTGAACAACAGTCATTTCTAAATATCTCTCTTGGGGTGGCTAGGTGGCGCAGTGAATAGAGCACTGGCCCTGGAGTCAGGAGGACCTGAGTTCAAATGTGACCTCAGACACTTAACACATACTAGCCATGTGACCATGGGCAAGTCACTTAACCCCGATTGCCCTCCAAAAAGCAAAAATTGAAAAAAAACCCCAAAAAACAAATACACCTCTCCCACTAACCATTGTACCTTCTTCTTCTTTTTTTTTTTTTGGAGGGGCAATTGGGGTTAAGTGACTTACCCAAAGTCACATGGCTAGTATGTGTTAAGTGTCTGAGGCCAGATTTGAACTCAGGTCCTCCTGACTCCAGGGCCAGTGCTCTATTCACTGCACCACCTAGCTGCCCTTTGAACCTTCTTTTAAAACAAAGCAAAACAGTTCAGCAAAACCTACTGACAAAAGCGACATCAACATCAAGTGGCAACATACAAAATATTTCACATCTTTAGAAAGACAATGCTATAATAACAACAATGACGACGACGATGATGATGATGATGATGATGATAGCTAGCATGTATTTAGTGCTTACTATGTGCCAAGCATTGATAAGTGTTTTCCAAATATTATCTCATTTGATCCTCATGACAACCCTGGGAGGTAAGTACTGTTACTGTTATCCCCATTTTACAGATGAAGAAACTGAGGCAAAGAGATAGTCACATAGCTGATAAATGTTTGAGACCTGCCTTCCTGACTATAAGCCTGGCACTCTATGAGATGGATGTGACTTTTGCAGGTCTGATACCCTTTGAAAATTATTGGTAAGGCTTCAATGGCCATATTGATTTAGTCTTTGGTAAAAATCATTAAGGGGCAGCTAGGTGTTGAAGTGGATAGAATGTCCAGCCCTAAGTCAGGAAGACTCATTTTCCTGAGTTTACATCTGACCTCAGACACCTACTAGCTGTGTGACCCTAAGAAAGTCACTTGACCCTGTTTGCCTCAGTTTCCTCACCTGTAAAATGAGCTGGAGAAGGAAATGGCAAGTCACTCCAATATCTTTGCCATGAAAACCCCAAATGGGATCACAAAGAGTTAGACACAACTGAATAGCAACATAAATCATTACATCATTGACTTGAAGCTGAAAGAGATTTTAGAAGTAATTTAATCCAATGTCTTCATTATACAGGTGAGTAAACCGAGACCTGGAGATCTAAAATAACTTAGGGATCAAAGGAAGAAACAATCAAAGGCCATCTAGTTCAAACACCTTATTTTTATAACTGAGGAACCTGACATGTACACAAGTTGAATGATTTGCCCAGGGTCGCATAGCTAGCAAGTCTCAGAAGTGGGATGTGAAACTTTGGTCCTTTTACTCCATAGTTAGTCCCCTGTTCACTGTACCATACCATCAAAGATATGATCAGTTAGTAAGGAGGACAGCCTAGATTCAAACGCAGGTCTGACTCTAAATCCAGCCCTCTTTTCACCTCTCAACACTGCCTTCCTAGGATATATGCAGCTCAGTAATATTTCCTCTTATCCCTTATTGCTATGTTGAAACTTGGTGGAAAAATCAAGACTAGAACAGCTTGTGGAGTCACATTCTCCTGGGTCTCATGGTTCCTCGTTACCTCTTCCTTAGTGTGAGAAAGTACACCCTGCCCCTGGTGAATAGACTCCTTGGAGAGAGCAGAATCATTCTACAGCCAGTTGCCATAGCTCTAAGTTCATGTCACTGATGCATTTTTCCTCCACTAGAAATGAAAACATAGCCTTACTTTAAGGCCACTGAAAAATGTCAGAGCACATGTCTGTTGTTGGCATTAAATATGTAAATTGTACCACACAGCCACAATCTGCCAGACTGAAGGGTGGGGACATTTTGAGCCCTGAAGGTGCTCATGAAAGCATTACATGATTTGAAGAATGGTGGTTTTTGTTTTCTGTTGGGAGTAAGCTCCTATCCAGCCCTGACTTGTTGGATGACCTTGAGGAAGACATGTGGAGAGGCAGTGGAATCACATGATTTGGATTTCAATCCTGGCTCTGCCACTGGGTACCCTTGTGACCTTGGAGCAAATCACTTAACTAACCTCTTTGGACCTCAGCTTCCTCCATCTATAAAATAAATGGATTGGATTGTTGTTGTTCAGTTGTTTTTCAGTCATGTCTCACTCTTTGTGACCCCATTTGGCATTTTCTCAGCAAAGATGCTGGAATGTTTTGCCATTTCCTTCTCCAGCTCATTTTACAGATTAGGAACTAAGGCAAAGAGGGTTAAGTGATTTACTTGGGGTCACACAGCTAGCAAGTATCTGAGGCCAGATTTGAACTCATGAAAATGAGTCTTCCTGATTAGGCAATCTTTAAGACTTTCAATCTGTCCTCTGTCCCTAAATTTCCTCTGTGCTTTAGTTCCTTCCCATGTAAGGTGGGAATAGTATCTGCATCCTTTTTTCCTCTCAAGGGTGTTGTGGGTGCAAATTGAGTAATATAGTTCTGAAAATGCATCCCCATAATGTGGGGGGAGGGCAAGATGTGCTCTGTAAGGAGAAATAAGAAACATTCTTTTCCATATGTTCGGTATTTAATATCTTTTCCTACCAGCATCACCTGGTCGGGGAAAAGCCTGCTCTCTCAGTTGGCATTTTGCTTGCCTGGTCATAAATAGAATAACTACATGAATTAACTTCCTGCCAGGATGATAGGGCACATTCTTCTATTTTTTCAGCATCCTGAAATGAAAACTAATGTCAGTCAACATTTTCTAGATGAGAGGCACTTTTCAGAGCAGGAAGTCTCTTTCACTTTGTTGTTGAAAAGTAGCTGATAGTGAGTGACGGGGGTGGCTTTCCTGAATCTGATGCTCCCAAGATAGAAGCAAGTGTATGATTGAGGTGGTAGCCTTTGAATGACAGGTAGCATGGCATGGAGTGTAGGGGGTGTCCAGAAGGACTGGCCCCTTTGGTGTGAGCCCTTTTCAGGGCTCCTCCTCTGCCTTTGATATACACCTGGCATTCAGATCTGTGGCTCCAAAAAGCTATAGCATGAAATGACTGAATAAATACAAGATTCTGGGCAAGTCACTTACCCTCCTGGTTGTTCATTGATTTTTGGTCAGGTTTTCTTGGCAAAGATAATAGAGTTATTTGCCATATCCTTCTCCAGTTTATTTTACAGGTCAGGAAACTGAAGCAAACAGGGTTAAATGACTTACCCAGAGTCACATAGCTGGTAAGTGTCTGAGGCCAGATTTGAACTCAAGAAGAAGAATCTTCCTGACTTCAGGCATGGCACTCTATCCATTATGCAACCTACCTACCCCTAACCTCCTAGAGTCCTAAGCAACTTTATTCATTGTGACACTTAGCTGTCTTATTTTATAGACTTTATAACTGAAGATTGAAGAGGAGTT
This sequence comes from Pseudochirops cupreus, assembly GCA_028627135.1. Lineage (NCBI taxonomy): Eukaryota > Metazoa > Chordata > Mammalia > Diprotodontia > Pseudocheiridae > Pseudochirops > Pseudochirops cupreus. Next base: position 5,846 of record JAQQSU010019492.1, read on the forward strand.
AAATCACTTGCCCAAAGATCATAAAACATATTAGTGGCAAAATAGAAACAAGATCCTGGTCCTAGTCATTATGAGTAGGGTCATGTTGCCATGTCCTTTCTTGTAGCAGCTCTGGTCTGAGGGTTTCCCCAGCCCCTTTCAGGGCTGCTCATCTACCTTCCACACAATTCTCACCTGTGACTCCAAGAAGCTGTAGCATGTGCAGTGGCCATATCCTGGTAAAACCATTTCAGCAGATGGGCTAGGCCAGGTTGAGGGTAACTGACAGGCCTCATACCTTGTGGTGAGTTAGGGGGATGTCTATTCCAAGCATGCACATGAAGACTTCCTCTGGTGTAATGGGCAGATGAAAACAATCTGTTCCAATGGCCATGAAGGTGGCTGAAGCAGGTGCTGTGGAGTGCTTAGAGTTTGGTCAGACATTGAAGATGCCAAGGTCATGCACTGCATCCTGAGCCATTGCCAGTAGCCATGACTTTTGTCTTGACACTGGACTTGGATTACTCTTGGAAGAGAGAGTGAGGTTTTGTGCACCTCTGCTTCACTTAAATCCAATTCATATACGAGTCATTGCCCCATGATGTCATTGGTCCTCTTTGAAAACAAAGGACAACAAACAACAACATGGTGTAGTAGAGAGCCCTAGATTTCAAATCAGGTAGATCAAACCTTGCCTCAGGCGTTTATTAGCTGCACAAGTTATTTAATGTTTTTGTGCCTTGGTTTTCTTTGGGGATAGATGAATTTGATGGCCCATCTCTAAGGTCCCTTACAGGTCCAGATCTGTGATCCATAATGCAAAGTCATCATTGGTAAAGGAAACCAAAGAGTGCATCGTCCCATCTGGGTTGCACTTGAGGTCATTAACACTTGAAGAATTTGGCAATTCTGCCCTACAGAGAATGGGACTGAAAGAGAGATCTTGGACCCATTTGCTGCTCTTTAAAATTTATAAGCATGGGGGTGGACAAAAGCACACACACTGTTGTGTAATAGAAAGAACACTGGACAAAAGCCCAGATTTCTAGAGTGTTTATTCTAACTTTTCCACTTACTGTGTGACTTCACATTACTCACTCAGTGTCTCTGAGTCTTGGCTTCTTCATCTGTAAAGAGGATATATAATCCTTAGCTCTACCTGCATCATTGGTTTATTGGAAAGACTAAGTAAGGTAGTACATACAAAAGTGCTTTGTAAACTGTAAAGCGCTGGACAAATGTATTTATCTCTAGTAGTAGTCACCATCACATTATCATCACATCATGCTGGAAGGGGCTTTAAAGATTGTTCTAACCTATTTACTTTAGGGAAAAGAAGCTGGGGAAATGACTTGCCCCAAGTCCCACACACAAAGATAGTGACAAAGCAAAGACTGGAACCCAGGGCTCTGAATCCTACCCATATCCCTTTGTCTATAAACGATAATGCTTTCCTATAATTATCATTACTATCATCATAATTATTTTTGTTAAACCATACTTGTGATTTCGTTAGTACAGTTAACCCTTCCACGTTTGAGGGCATGGCACTCCTGCAATCTGGAAAATCTGTGTAAAATTTTTTGGCCCTCCCTTCATACCAGAGAAGTATGAATTTTTCTTTTTTTTTTTTATGGTGTGTACTTTATTGTGAAATTTGGGTTAAGTACTTGGTCATAGGCTCTGTGTTGTCAGCTGGCCTTCACGTATCATCTGCAGCTTCTTCAAAACTGCCCAAATTCCCATTTAATTTCTTATGCCAACCCACAATATATTGAGACCTCAATGGGAAAAGTAGCAATGTGGAAGGGATAACTATATAAGGAATTTCTAGTGAGATCAGTACTCCTTTATAACTTACATTCCTAAAGAGTTAGTTACCTGGGGCACAGAGAGATTAAATTTCTTGTCCAGGGTCATGTAGCTGGTATCAGAGGCTCAACTTGAACCTGATGCCAAAGCTGGATTTTTATCCATTTTACCACAATGATTCATCATTATTACTAACTACAGGCCTTTAGGAATTTGTATAACATTGGGACCAAATATATAGCCCACATATGTCTTTCAGCCCATAAGTCTACTATATACATCAGTCACTTTTATGATGTTCTTTAATTTTTGCTTTTTTTCCCCCACTCTGATGTGTAATTGACCTGAAGTGAATTCTAAGGAGAAAGAAATTGTTTATACAGGAATTTGTGAGAACCCAGAGTCTTCGTTCTAGGAAACAAAGAATACTATTTTGGAGTGAGACTGGAGGGTGGTCTGGAATGGAGTGGAGAAGAGGTCTTGACAGAAGGCAGATGGCCAGTGTCTCACAGGAGATAACCCAGGATGGAGCTCTATAGTGAGATTTCATGGCAGGAGTGCTAGTTAATATTTTGTAGCTTATCTAGCTGGGATTAGTGAGGAAGATAACTTAGATGTGAGGTACCAGAAGGAGTCAGTATAAGGCTAAAGGCAAGAAAAATAACGTGGCAATCTAGACCTAAACAGAGAGGAAAAGACAGTAGTAATGAGAGCCTCAGCCCAAAAGTTAACTGAGGGAATTAAAAGATAATTTTTTAAAAAACTTAACCATATTATATATATGACCCAATATTCTCTGTCATCTTAAACTATTCATCTTAATGTGTTTTTCCTTGTGATTAAGTAATTATGCCCTAATTTGTATACCTCCCTTATGGTTTACAATGTATTTTTACATATGTTATCTCATTTAATCATTCCCTACTCCTGCAAATAAAAGCTAACTATGTGATATAGTTTAGCACAGATTTGACCAAAATTAGATAGCTGGTAAGTGGTGTGCTAGGCCTAGAGCAGCGGTTATCAACCTGTGGGTCATGACCCCTTTGGGGGTCGAACAACCCTTTCACAGGGGTAGCCTAAGACCATCAGAAAACACATATTTCTGATGGTCTTAGGAACCGAGACACCGCTCCTCTATCTGTCTCCAGGCGGGTCCGCCCACATATAAGTATTAAAGGGTCGCAGCATTAGAAGGGTTGAGAACTACTGGCCCAAAGCCTACCCAGGTCCAGGGTCTAAGTCTAGAATTTTTGAGTCTAAGTTCGATGCCTTTTCCACTATGTCATTTTACTTGTTAAATAAGGATATCTATCATTTCTTTTTCACAATATCAGTCAATAAACATTTATTAAGCTCCTACTGTGTACCAGGCAATGTGCTAAGACACAATGGTTTTTAAAGGCTCCTCGAGAAAACATCTCTGAGTTCCTGAGCCTCCTCTCCAAGATGACCTTCTATGTGTTTTGTTAGTGCTTTGTATGTCACTCTGTGTGTGTGTGTGTGTGTGTGTGTGTAGATCTCTCTCTCTCTCTCCATATATATATATGTATGTATTTCTATCTGTGTATCTATCTATGTATATTGTACACAATAGTTGCTTAATAAATGATTGCTGATTGAATGGGTGTCTAAAAAGAGGTAGAGGAGCAGCTAGGCGGCAGAGTGAATAGAGCACCGGCCCTAGAGTCAGGAGGATCTGAGTTCAAATCTGATCTTAGATACTTAACACTTACTAGCTGTGTGATCTTGGACAAGTCACTTACCACCCATTTGCCCTGCCTTCTCCCCTCCAAAAAGACCAAAAAAAAAAAGGAGGTAGAAATTGTGTGATTACAATAATGATAATAATAGTTCACATTTATATAGGGCTTTAAAAGTTTACAAAGTACTTTACATGTTATCTCATTTACATGTTATCTCATTTAACCCTCACAGGAATCCTTTGAAACAGATATTATTCTAACCATTTTCCAGATGAGGAAACTGAAGCTGGCAGCTGTTAAATAGCTGAGTTACACTGCTAATAAGTCCCTGAGTTCTAGTTGTAAATTCAGATTTTCCAGATGCCTCCTCCAGCAATAACTCCACTGGCCCATCCTGCTTTTCAGCATGGTTCATAATAGAGAAGTGAAGGTCTATGGGAGTCCCCTCAGAAGTATAAACAATCAAGAATTGTTCTCTATCTTCTCATAATTTTACACATTCTTTAGCTAATTCCAAGAGAGGAGTGGACAATCAGGCCTTCATGGACATCACATGAAGCTGGGTTATTCTGAAGGACAAATGGTCTAGGGACAATGATACTAATTGTTAGAACCCATGTCTCTCATATCCCTGGTTGGCATTGATAACCTTCATTTAGTTATGTTAGTGATGAACCAACTACATTTTCGTACTGAAACTATCTCAGCCATATCAGAGTTATTTTTCTTGGCAACATATAAAAGGCCACTCATAAATATTAACCAAACTATTACTGTCTGAATGTGGTCAGGGTGGTAGGCAAAGGCCTAGCACTGCAGAGTGTCAGTAAATGAAATCACCAAGGGGAAGAGTTGAGAACAGAACCCCAGGGATTGCTTACATTTCAAAGATGGGAGAAGGAAGAG
>JAQQSU010019493.1:0-10248 GCA_028627135.1 Pseudochirops cupreus
GGCGGGATAGGAAGGAGGGACATATAATCAGTCTCTCACAATATGCCCACTGTGGAGAGGTTCTGTGTAATTACGTATGTACAGCTTGTATTTAATTGCTTGTCCTTCCAGTGGGGGTGGGTGATGAGGGAGGAAGGGAAAGAATCTAGAATTTAAAGTGCTATAATCAAATGTTAAAAATATATATGTACAAATACATTATTATTATTATTATTAACTACATCCAACTGGGAATTAAGATACACAGGCACTGTGGTAGGGAGATCCATCCTGCCCTACGGGAAAGTCAGAGGGGCAAGGGCGAGGACATAGGAGAGAGCAGATTGGGGTGGGGTTATACAGTGGGATGGCTGTTTTGAGGTGTTGGGTAGGGGAAAGACGGCGAGAAAATCTGTAACTCAAAATCTCATGGAAATGAATGATGTAAACAAGAAAATAAATAAATTAGTAAAAAAAATGAAAATTTTTTAAAAAATGGAAAATAAAATGAAATAAATGTCCCCATACTCCTGGGCTGAACCTATGCATTGTCATCATTCTCAAGGGAGTTAACAGTTTCTTCCCCTTCTAATATGTACAATCATTTCTTCTCCACTCTACCCCCAAGCGGATGCATATCTCTCCTATCCTCAGAGAATACCACACTTATTCTATGCTCTTGGCTTCAATTATTCTGTGACTAAAATCCTTCAGTGTGCTGTATGGAGCAAACCCCCTCAGTGCCCCAGTTTCCCTTTTTGTGAAATATATTCTCAATTATAGAATGGTGGGAAGAATTCTCAATAACTCCACACTGTGGGTACTAAATCAACATAAAGAGGAAAAGCAGCATGGTAGTAGTATGAAGCACCTTAGACTGGTAGCACAAGTCTAGACAAGCTAGGTAGCATAGTAGATAGAACATCAGACCTAGAGTCAGGAAGACCGGAGTTCAAATCTAGCCTCAGACACTTACTACCATATGACCCTGGGCAAGTCACTTTACCTCTGGTTGCCTCAATTTCTTCGTCTGCAAAATGTAGATAATAACAGCCCCTATCTCTCAGGATTGTAGTGAGGATTAAATGAGATAATAATGGTAAAGTATATGACACATAGTAAGCACTATATAAATGCTAGCTATTATTAATTATTAGTGAATAGAACTGAGTTTTGCCATTTCTCTCTGTCTGCAACTAGTTGTATAACCATGAGCAAGTTCCTTTCCTTATGAAAGGGCTTAGCCTGAGACAGTTCTCCAAGGTCCTTTTCAGCTCTAAAAGTCTGTGAATTTCTAGTGTGGATCCCATAGCACATCTAGTAGACCGATTATTTTTCTTCTTTTTCCAGGGCTGGCAGAATGATTTGAGCTTGGGCATTACTTAGTCTCCTCTGGCACTTAGTCCCCCATCCATCCCCAGTATTTCATCTCCATTTCATCTAGAAGGGAGAAGAGGTGTGAGGGACAGTGTGTATTATAATACTTTCAATGGAGCAAAGACATGATTTGTGGAAACTCTGACTCATATTTTAAAGGACCCTCTCCCTCTCCACCCCCTCTACCCCCAACACTAGGATCTATTCACACACACAAACCTCCTTGCTTTCAGCAATGGAAGCAAGTATAGGTTAATGGTAGCTGGAGAAGGCCCTAAGGTGTTTGTATCTCTAGCTTTAAAATGTTCCACCCACCCACCAACCGTCCAAGATGCCTGTAGAATTTCCCATCCCCATCGCAAAACCTAGAGTAAGACACTCACTGAGAAGCTGCCTGTCTGAGTCCGAGACTGTCACGTTCTCCAGCCAGAAGGGGTTCATCAGGGGGGTGCACTTGCTTTGGACTATTGATGGAGGGAAGGTAGAAAGAATATAAGCAACATGGGAAGTCAAACTGTTCAGTAAGTGCATCTGCAAACTGGGAGTTTCAAGCCACAAATTAAGGGTGGGCGGGGAATCTCCCAATTGTATCCATTTACACACACACACACACACACACACACACACACACACACACACACGTGCTCTTCAGCAAAAAGTTCCATTAAATCAGAAGACGGTGACACTAGGATTTCGTGGCTAGGACTCCTCTTCCCTAAACGTTCACTCTTCTCATCAACAGCCCCCCGTGCTTTTCCTCCCCCAATCTACTCTCATTCGCCAACTCCCCTTCGGAGCGCTTGAGTTTGGCTCTTTGCTGTGAAATGTCTGAGCTAACAGTCGTAGGACTTTTTAGCGCCAAGATCAGAACCCTCGGGAAAAGTTGAGTGTCTGGCTGGAGGACTGAGCAGAGTAGAGACAAGGAGATGGAAACGAAGGTAGATACCCAGCAAGGAAAAAAAATGAGGAAGGGCTGAAAAGCTTAGCCTGGGATAGAGCCCAGTTGCGCTGGCTCAGGGAGTAGAGAGGGAGGGGGATGCCAGAGACCCGCAGGAGAGATGGGGAGATTTGGAGAGCTGTCTCAGGAGGAGAGGGAAAGTGGGAGCGAAGCAGGGATCTCCCTGTGTCCCGAACTTGTTAAACACACACACACACACACACACACACACACACACACACACACACACACACACACACACACGCCCCTTACCCCGACAGGTCCTCCAGAGCCCAGAGTGTGAGCTGAGCGGTTCCAACTGGCTCTGGTTGAAGCCTCTGGCGTTGCCACCACCTGGATCCCGGGCCCCGCCCGCCCTAGGGCCCCCCGGGCCGCGCTGTTCCAGCCGGGCAGTGTCGATGATGTACCAAAAGTCTGTGCCGATGGCAGCTGCCAGGAGGACAAAGCTGAGAGCCCCCGACAGCGCCGCAGCCCCGGCGAGGGCACCCAGGCGCACCCGCATCCCGCACTGGACCCCAGTCCACCTTCTGGTTTCCTGGCCAGACAGTACTAGAAAGCTGGAGAGGTAGCAGTAGGAATCGGAGGGGGAGCGTAAGTCACCCTCACCCGCGGGAACCTCTCAGTCCAGTGAGAAACAACCCCTGCACTCCTCCAGGTGTCTTTGCTCCCCACTCTCCCTGCCTCCTTCCTCCACCCTCTCACTCCTAGCCCCACCCCACCGTCCACACCCCGTTCTCCGCCCCTTCTTCTCTTGAGCTCTCTCCGTTTCCTTACTTCTCTCCTTGGCCCTGAATAAAACTCCTATCTCCTCTATCCAATCCACCCTACAGGTCCTCTCCCCAGGCCTCCTGCCTCCTCCCCCACCTTTCCTTCGTTTCAGCCTTGGGCCAGCCTGACCAAGGTAGGAGGACCTTGCTGAGGGTGGGATCGTCCCTCAGCCTGGAGCGTGCCTGGGAGGGCTTGGAGCGGGCGAAAAGTACCGGCAAAATACGAATTGCAGGTGCTAAATAGTGGTCTTCTGGGTTTTCCTAGTTTAAAAAAAAAATCAAGAGGAGCAAAATGAAAAGACCAGCTCTCTCATTCCTTGCTTCCATAAGCAGAAACACCTCTCTGACTGCATAGAATCAAAGTAATGGGACGAACCTGTCATCTGGTCCAAATCAGAATCCCCTCTACAAAGCCCTCAACTTCAATTTCACCTCCCGGAAGAAAGAACTTTCAAATATGGCATCAGAAAAATAAAATGCCCCAAGCTAAAAGCCCGATCAGTATCGTAGCAAGGAAAAGGTGGGGTTTTTTCCCAGTTCCCCCAAATAATCTGAATTGTAAAGAACTTCCTTCTCATTCCCATTTTCCCCAACTTCTGAAAATCCTAATAGGGTCTATGTCTAGAACAACATAGTTAAAATTCAGAATTGTGAAGACTGCGCTCCTTGCCTAAGTCAAAGAATTGCAGAAAGAGACCTTAGGGGTCATTTAGTCGAACTTGCCTTCTTTTACTGACAATGCAACCGAAGATCAGAGAAATGAGTGTTGCACAAAGTCTCAGTTAATGACAATCTTAATTAGAACTCAGAAAGGCAACATGCCATTGTGAATATGGAGGTGGCCTCCAGCATCAAAAAGACCTGTGTTCAACTTCTGCCACTAACATACTATGACACACATTTGAGTCTTGGCAAAACATTTAAAATCTCTAAGAGCCCTGTCCTATATAACTTGGTAAACTAAGTTGCAGGACAGGTGTCAATGTGTATTGGTTTATAGAATTTTCTCACCTAGAATGTCATACATCACTAAAAATCATAGATCTCAACCCCACCCTGCATCCAAAAAAAAAATCTAGTCCTCTTACCGCTGTTTCATGCTGTACCTCCAGGCTAATAGCGACACAAGTGAAGATGAGTAAAATTCAATAGTTACAAAGGATCACTAAACACACTAAGGTATTTGCATAGTATATGTCAAGAGTTTCATGAACTGCAAAGGTGTTTTTTTCTGAGGGATACAACCTGACCTCATTGTGTTCTTTTGCTTTTAAAAAAGCACAGGTGCTAATGTGTTGTGTTGTTGCTGTTAATGCTGTTGTTGTTTTAATGAATTCAAGACGTCCTTTTAATGAAAATGTCAGACTTCTCTCAACGACTTTACCATTTAATCACTCAAAGAGGCATAGAACTCTAGAAACTTCACCCATAAGCATCAAAACAACCTGTTTCTGAGTAGTGATTACTGAATGCCACTGTATTCCCTCTAACTTCTACCTTCTTTTATATAGAAGACAAAATTAATTTTCTTAGAGTCTAATGACAAACTAGCCCCATACAATGAAGATCAAAGAATCATGGAAGATTAGAACTAGAACGGAACTAGATTACCTAGAGTGGATGAGTGACTGGCCTAAGATTATTCAGAGAACTAATAACAGAGCTGGGAAGAAGATAGGAATGCTGTAATGGAAAGAACTTAAAGTCAAAAGACTTTGTTTTAGCAGAAATGCAATGCTATGTAAGTCAACAGTGCAACGTGGCAGCCAAAAAAAAAAAAAGATAATTCCCTCCTAGGTTATATTGATGGTGTTACTACACTCTATCCTAGTCAGACTCCATGTAAAGTATTACATTCAGTCCTGGGTCTCAAATTTTAGGAAAGATACTACAGATAAGTTGGAAAGTGTCCAGAGTGAGGCAACCAAGATGGTGAAGGTCAAGCTATATGAAGATGAGATTAAGGAACTAGCAATATTTAAACAGAAAAAGAGAAAACTTGGGTGAGAACATGATAGCTTTCCTCTATTATTTGAAGGGTTGTGACGTGGAAGAGGGATTAGCCTTGCTCTGCTTGATCACAGAGAAAAAAAGTAGAAATGATGGGTAGAGGTTGCAGAGAGACAGCTTTAGGTTCAATGTAAGTAATGACTTTCCAAAAAGTAGAACCTCCCAAAAAAGAGAAGATTGCTTCAGGAAGTAGTCAACTTCCCCTCAAGGTAGGTCTCCAGGAAAAGACTAGAGGATCAGTTTTTTTTTATATGAAGTAGAAGAGATTCCTGTTTGTGTATAAAGTAGACTCGAGGATCTCCTAGGTCATAAATTGAATGAGATGGCCATCCAGGTCCTAAACACACACACACACACACACACACACTTACACCCCTTCCTAAGAAGAAGGGCTCACTCATTTATGTCAGAGGTAGGGGTTTCAAGTGTAAAAACCACAAACTGCTAGACCATAAAGTCATCAAGGTCATTGAACCTTGTGGTTGTTCAGTGGGACACAGAACTAGGGTTAGCACGGCCAGGAGCAAAAGTAGGGCATCTGGTTTGGTTCACTTGGCGATTACAAGCAAGAGGGATTGTTAAGCATGTCAGGGGATCTGATCGATCACTTCAGCTGCAACTTCAGCTGCCAAGTTATAGTCCCCTGGAAAGTAGGGAAATTCCAACAAATCTAAATAGTATAATCATTACACATATCATACCGATTGACATAGATATTATAAATCTCACTTCTACATTATATACGTATATACATGTATACATATGTATGTATATACATATATGCACACATATATAACATTTTCCCCAATTATATATTAAAACAATTTTTAACATTTAAGTTTCTTTAAGTTGTGAGTTTCAGATTCTATCCCTCTGCCTTCCCTTACCTCTTCCCTCCCTGAGATTAGATGATTCTGGTTCAAGTCAGGGTTCTGCAGAGTTGGGGGATATCCTTGTGATCTCAGTAAATTAATCATCTTCTCTAAACTTCAGATTACTCATGTTAAGAAAAATGGAGGATCACAATACTTTCTCATTCCACATAGGGTTGATCTGAACAATATTTCAATGCTTTAAGTCATAGGTGAGGGCACTCTCTCCCCCATTGCAGATTGGTGCCCTTCTATACTTTGGTAGCTGGCTTCATGAGTTGCTATGACAAAAAAAAAATATTTATAATAGCTGATTTTCTGGTGATGAACTTCTCAGAATTTAACTAGGTTAAGCTAGGACATAGTTCATCAGTGATGTTTAAAACCTTTCCAGCTAGGTAGGACCTGGCAAAACATGTGTTCCTTTGGTGTATAGCCTTTAAGGGTCATTCTCCATATGTAGTATTAGGCAATTCTGGTGATCCCACATTTCTCATATTCCCCACTCCAAACCTTCACTTGACCCGGGCTTCTCACCAGGGTGATTTCATGCTCCCCAACCCAAGAAGAGAGTCTCAGTGTTCTTCCGCTCTCCTACCTTCCTTCCCACCAAACATCAGTATCTTCAGCTGATGGGAAAATGTTTCTGGTATCCTCATGCATGTTTCCCCACACCCATGACTCAGGATAGTGGGCTTCACTCTCCTCATCCCTCTCCCTCCACTTGTTCCCCTCCCTGTCATCTCAGCTTCCAAAGTCATTCAAGATGATGATGGTTATGGGGTCCAAAGGTGAGCTGCCCAAAAGGGATGTGAAGACTAAGTAATTCTACCAGAAGTGTGACTTTTAGGATGTCCTTGGCAGAGGCATAAACTCTGTGGTTTTTTGCTGTGTTTGCTATCACTGGCCAGGAATTAGAAATGAAAATCATGCAGGCAACTGCTAAAAGACTGAGATGTAAGCAGCTGAAAGAGCAACAGGAACCAACTAACAGAATGTGACCCACATTTTGTACCAGGGAAATGTTTACCCTTATGTTGGTAAAGCTTCACTAATTTCTGTAGTTAAAAAAATGAGGGGAAAGTAACTCTGTAACAAACACTGTGCTAAGTTCTGGAAATACTAATTGAAAATTAAGACAGTTTCTGTTCTTAAGGAGCTTACACTCTAACATAAGAGGATTCAACAATAAGATGGATGGAAAGACCCAATGATGCTGAGGGTATAGCGGCATGGAAGATGGTAAGGACCAGTGGTCCTCCATCGTAACAGAGGGATTGTATTTTATGACTCCCTGCTCATCCAAAAAGTATGAATTGCTATGCCTAGGAGCCTTCAATGGGTCCAACCCACCATCATTGGGAAGAGGCAAGTGGGCCTGAGAGTCTGGGAAGAAGGAGGCAAATATGGGTGGCTGGGGTAAAGAAAAGGAAGAAGGTCTCTCAACCCTTCCTCCACTGGCACCTATTTCCATTAGCACCCAGGCCCACCTACCATTGTCCACCCCCAGATAGGTTTACCCTTCCATAGCAGCATTATTTCTGCTCCCTCCTTGATGCTCATCCCATTCTGATTTTATTTTGTCAAATCTTTGTTCCCTGTCTTCTCTTTCTTATCTTATTATCTTATCATTCCTTCTTATTATTCCCTTCCCTATAATAATAAATACCCACTCCTCTTTATAGTAAGAAAGTGTACTTTTTAAATGTTTCTTCTTCCATTTTTAGAACTTTTTGGAGGGCAATTGGGGTTAAGTGACTTGCCCAAGGTCACACGGCTAGTGTGTTAAGTGTATAAGACTAGACTTGAACTCAGGTCCTCCTGACTCCAGGGCCGGTGCTCTGTTCACTGCACCACCTGGCTGCCTCCTTCCATTTTTATATCTTTCTGCCTTTCCTCTTTCCCGTTTTTCCTCAGTCACTTTCATATATTACTATAAGCCTTCTAGCTTCATATGCTTTTTGTGTGGCTTATGTGTATTTCCCTGCCTGGAATTAAAGCTATTCTTCCACACCTTTCTGCCCCCCATCATCAGTTCCCTAGAGGTGTGACAACCTTCTCTCCATACTTTTCTACATACTTGATTTTGTTGGGGCCCCTTCTGTTCCCTTGGGCTCCTTTCCAATTCCTCTTGGCTTTCTTTAGCCCCACTTCCAAAGCTAAGAATGACAAATCAACCACAAGTTAATACTGCAACACAGAGGGACTAGAAAGATAGATCACCATCTAGCTAAAATGGACTCCAGAATAATGTTATTTCAGTATTTCTGTGCTTACACTCTGTCTTACAAGGTGATCACTCTCCAGGGATATTGGCGCTCCAGGCTAGGTATGGGGTCTGTTGACTAGTGGAAGTGATTAAATCATAATCCTATGATACTAATCACCTCGTCAGTTTTTCATTTCCAGGTCTATAATTTCTAAAATTTCAGCTAGGTAGGACCTGGCAAAATATGTGTTCGTTTGGTATATAGCCTTTGAGGGTCATTCTCCATAAATAGTAAATAAGGATTGCTTTTTTTGTCTTTCTATCCCCAGTGCTTTGCACAGTACCAGGAACTTAGTAAAATTGTTGAATAGAATCAAATTAAATTGAACTTTGATTCACTTTTTAATGTTCAACAAAAATTTCATAACCAATCCAAAAGCATTAAATTGCTATCCATTTATCATTATTACAGAGTGAATTTATTTCTACTAAAAAATTTATTAGTCTACTTTGTGCAAAATACTATGCTAGGTGTTGGGAATATAAATACAAAGAATGAAACAATTCCTACTTTTAAGGGGCTATGTCCAGAGCACTTTGCTTAGAAACTAGAGGAAATTAATTTAGATAAGCTATGTCATCATATAGCTTACTATCTTGCATAGGGAATAAGCCACAAGCACCAATATATGGAATGCACAATAATGTCTGACAAATACATAGGAAAGGACCAAAATGAGGTTTTGTAGAACACTGCCCCTCATCAGATCAGTGACTTATCTCAGCACTTCCTACTCTCCTCTCTGAAGGCTAAAAGATGCATTTACTGTTACATAACCCTCTGGAAGCATCTAGAGAGGAGACATTGTGAAGAAACACTCTAAAACAAATAAATTTTATTTCAAATTCTGTGGCAGATTCACTCTACAAATCCTCTATGAGTTAGTTTCAATCACCAAAGCTTCTTCTCAATTTGTCAACTCTAATACTGACTTTCTAATCCCAGTCATCTCATCTTTCTGCCTTAGGTACAAGAGACATGCTCATGCTATATCTCCTCTTAAACTTTCATTCTCAACAAATATCTATATATCTTCATATGTTTTCATTCAAATTCTTTCTACATCCTTGCTTTAGAGGTAGAAAGCAAGAAATCTGACTCCCCCACCCCCTTATCAAATACACTATACATTTTCCAAAACTCTCCAATGAGATCCATCCTTTCTACCACTCCTAGCTCACAGGTCTACCAGAAGGAGAAAACTTACTCCTTGATCACCACTACCACTTTCAGATCATTCCTCAGCCACCAATCTTCAATAACTTTTCCTTTTTTAATAATATTTTATTTTTTCCAATTGCATGTTATAATGTTAATGGAATGTGAAGATCTTTCCCATCCATTAATAGGCTTATATGACCACGTGTCCCCTTTTCCCTTGGAACAGGAGCTGTGTTCCCAGGTCTAAAGGTACCCAGGTATTTTAATCACAGTTGTAATACATCCAGTCACATAGAGCCGATTGGGCGAGGAAATTGCCAAAGGAGGAGCTTGCATAGGGGGAGGCTTGCTTAGGGGAGATTTGCTTATAGGAAGGCTTTCACATCTTTTGGTACTAAGCTAATTAGACAAAGTCACCAGGGTTGTAGTGCCTTCTGGCTCTGAGCCTGTTGTATATGTATATATTGATTTTATATATATATATATATATATATATGTATATATATGTATATGTATATGTATATATATGTATGTATATGTACATATGTGTGCGTGTGTGTGTGTGTGTGTATATACATATATATATATATATATATATATATATATATATACACACACATACTGGAAGGTTGGTATTTTACTTTGGGGATTCATTTATGAGAAGGACCTTTTTGATTCCCTAGACGGGACTTTAAGTAGCCATTTGTTAAGAGCCCCCTGACTACTCAGGGGTTTGTGCTCTCCCGATCTGGTGGTATATGTAGGTGATTCTATTACTTTGTTCAGAAAGTGGGAGCCCTGTCTGTTGAATCTTGTATCGGCAAGCACCCCAGCACAACCAGGGTGACTGCTAG
>JAQQSU010019494.1:0-10248 GCA_028627135.1 Pseudochirops cupreus
TACACCACTATGCCATCTGCAATTAAAAATGTTTTCTTTTGTTTCATTTTTCTCTCTCTCTTCTTTACCCATATGAGAACCTTTAATTTTGTTTTATTGTTTAATTTCTTTTCTTCCACTAATGTCTATATTCTCTTGAGAATTCCTTTCTTCTCTATATTCTGGAGTTGTAAACAATGTGATGCCTTGTATTCAGTGATATATGGGTAAATGTTTCACACCTGACTCTGAAAAAATAAATATGAACCCAACATGGTTTTAAGCTTAATCGGCATCATTAATGTTTTCTTCAGAGGGGGAGGAGCCAAGATGGTGATGTAGAAGCAGAAAGGTTTTGCAGCTCACAGATAGCCCCCTCAAATACCCATAAAATATGATTCTAAACAAATTTTAGGGCTCCGACTCACACAAAAATACAAAACAACATATCTCTCACTGAAGCCAGCTCAGCACAAAGGGCTCATTGCAGCACACTGGGACACGAAACCAGCCCAGCCTGAAACCATAGCTTGGCCGTGGAGTGGTCAGGACTAGCCACAGCTAGAGCCTTCAGGAGAGTAGAGCAGCAGCAGCTGTGGCAGTTTTCAGAAATATCAATCCATAAGAAACAAGGACTAAGTGAAAGGTCAGGGGAACTCAGCTAAATTTGGGGGAGAAACGCAGGCTGGCCAAACTGCCTCCAGGGCAAGGATGCGGCAGAAGCAGTGGTCCTGCAGCTGCCTCCATGCGGCTGCTTCAGAGCTCCTGGCCTATACACTGCAGGGGGACCAATCGATTGTTGAGAGGCTAAGTGCTCTTGCGTTGAGCAGCCTGGATTCGGATTGTGGTCTTGGGTGGTGGTCCTGGGATGCGTTTTCAATGAGCCAAAGCTGGTGGAGGCTGAAACAGCTTCCTAATAGATCTGGCAGCTGCAGAAACACCAGCAGTTTGGGACAGAGTTTTCCCCCCTGGAAGCAGAGTTCCACAGAGCTAAAAAATCAAATAAGTTCAGCAATCCAACTTTAGATTCCTTTTTTGGGGACAAAAAGTATCAAAGCATGGAAAAGAGGGAAGACAACACAGTCAGAACTCCTGCACCAAAAGTTTCTAAGAAAAATGTAAACTAATTACAGGCCATAGAGGAGCTTAAGAGGGATTTTGAAAACCAAATAAGAGAAGTGGAGGAAAAATTGGGAAGAGCAATGAGAAAGATGCAAAAAAATCATGAAAAGAGAGTAAACAACCTGACTGAAGAAAATAACACCTTAAAAAATAAATTAAGTCAAATTTCAATAGAGGCCCAAAAAGCCAATGAGGAGAAGAATGCCTAAAAAAGTTGAATTTGCCAAATGGAAAAAGAATCTCAAAGGCTTTCTGAAGAGGATAATTCCTTCAAAATTGGAGTGGAGCAAATGGAAGCAAATGACTTTATGAGAAATCAAGATACCATCAAACAGATCCAAACAAATGAAAAAATAGAAGGCAATGTGAAATATCTCCTTGCAAAAACCACTGACCTGGAAAATAGATCCAGGAGAGACAATTCAAGAATTATTACACTACCTGAAACCCATGATCAAAAAAAGAACTTAGAAAGCATCCTTCAAGAAATTCTCAAGGAACATTGCCCCGATATTTTAGAACCAGTGTAACTTGAAAGAACTCACTGATCATCTCTCTGAGAAGACCCAAAAAAGAAACCTCCTAGGAATGTTATAACCAGGTTCTAGAGTTCCCAGATCAAGGAGAAATATTACAAGCTACCAAGAAGAAAGAATTTTAATACTGCAGAAACAAAATCAGGATAACCCATGATCTAGCAGCTTCTACATTAAGGGATTGAAGGGCCTAGAATATCATATTCCAGAGTTAGGATTAAAACCAAGAATCATCTACTCAGCAAAATTGAATATAATGTTTCAGGGGAAAATATGGTCATTCAATGAGGTGGGGAAGTTTCAAGCATTCCTGCTGAAAAAAACAGAACTGAATAGAAAATTTGACATTCAAAAACAAGAAGCATGAGAAGGTTAAACATGGAAAAGAAATAATAAGGAACTTATCAAAGTTGAACTATTTACATGCCAACATGGAGAAATGAGAATTGTAACTTATGAAAATTTTCTCAGGATGAGGATAGGCGAAGGGAACATAAATGTGTGTGTGTGTGTGTGTGTGTGTGTGTGTGTGTAATATGTATGTATATGTATATATATTTTGTATGTATATGTGTATATATATATGTACATGCATGCTTGTATATATATACATATATATACATATATATGTATGAATACATATGAATACGTATCTGAGTGTGTATGTGTGTATATATATGTGTACATAGACAGAGGGCACAGGATTAATTGAATAGGAAAGGATGATATTTTAAAAGGTGGAATTAAGATGTGAGAGAGAAATAGAATGAGAAGAGATGGAATCTAAAGGATGTTAGCAGACTATTAAATATTGAGCAAGATCCTGAAGAATATCAGCAGCAAAGGTAATGCACTTTTTTTCCAGCTTGCACATTGAAAGCAAAGGATACCCAAAAGAAAAGCTAATTTGGGAAATGATCATTTGGCTAAGAAAATCTGATTTAGATTTCATAGTTTAAAGCATATGAATGATGGGTCAAAGATAGAATACATATTGCAAAGGCTGAAAAGAATATAATTTGTCTGATGTCTTGCAATCTAATCAAGGAGGAGTTAAACTGAAAAAACTGGGAGGAAGAGAAAACTACCTATGTCTAAATACAGCAAGCTGTGTATCATATATATTAGTTTTAATATGAAAAAACTAGCAGTTTAGATTCCCAGAATGAGAGACAAATTTAGAAAGACAAAAATAGTAAAATGCATGGTTCCAAAATATAAACACAGATTTTTAGAAATACTAAGGGTGAATAGAACCAAGACGGCAGAGTAAAAGCAGGGACTTGCTTGAGCTCTCTCCAAACCCCTCCAAATATCTGTAAAAAATGATTCTAAACAAATTCTAGAGTAGCAAAACCCACCAAATGGCAGAGTGGAACAAATTACCAGCCCAAGAAAAACTGGGAGGTCCACAGAAAAGGTCTGTTGTACCAGACTAAGAGAGAACAGTCCAGAGCAAAACATGGCCCTAGCACAGACATGGCCCTAGCAAACCTGGAGCAGGCTTCAAGGCACTGAATCGCTGGCAGCTTTGGTGATTTTCAGATTTCTCAACTCACAAATGCCAAAGACAACTTAGAAGGCTCAGTAGGAAAGGTCTGTCAGACCTGGGTGAGAGAGAAGCACTCTTTGGCCCATGTCCCAGGTGGCAGCAGCAGTGGTGGTGGGGATGGCTGCTTCAGGAGTTCTCATTCATAGATTGTGTGAGGATCAAGCAGCTAATCATACTGGAACTGAAGGGATGTCTTTGCTGGTGCAGAATTCTCTTGCTTTACACATGCTTGGATATGGGTATGTAGTGGTGGCAGAGAGGGGAGCCTCCTCACAGTTCCAGGACGGAAAAGAATGCTTGTGGTCTCTCATAGACCAGAGAACAGACCAGGAGAAGAGTAAATACCTCTCCTCTGATCATATCACCTTATCAGAACTAAAAATTTGCAGACTGCTAAAGGTATCTCTGAAAACAGCTGCACAAAATCTCTAACAGTACACCATCTATGCTGTAAGCAGAGTCCCACCTTAATAAAGAGTTAAAAAGTCAAGTAATTGTCTGGGAAAATGATTGAATGGCAGAAAAATCTTAGATTATAACATCTGTAACACCGTGAACAAGCAGCTTTCCAGAAGAATGCTACTGTTAATAGCTTTTAAGATTCTGATTACACAGTATAGTGAACATGCTATTTATTCTATAGCAAATCAAAGTAAAACATGCACAGAAAATCAAGGTACAGCATTCACAATATTACAACTTATCACAGAAAATCACAGTATAGTATTCACAAAAGCTTATCATTAAAATAGCCACATAGTTTTCACCATAGTGGCCACAAAGTTTTGAACAAAGAACAATCATCTGATATTGCTAAGGAGGTTTGCCTCCTTACTCAGTCATTCAGCCATCTCAAAGTACAAGAGTCTAAGTCTTCCACTCATGAGGCAACTAAATTAACTCAATCAGTCACTTATTCAGCAACCAATTACTAAGTATCATTAATCACTAAGTACAATCATTAGAAAATACACAAACCCTACACCTCTAAGTCACTAGTAAACTACAATTTCATCATTACTCAGCACCCACAAAGAGGTCTTTTCATCTTGACTTGGGACCAGTTCTCAGATTCACTGGAACCCTTCCCATGATCCCAGATTCTACCTGGATTCACCATACAGTCACCTGGATTCAGAGACAGACAGCCCCCAGGTCCTTTTCCAGCTTTCCAGGTAGTTCCTGCTCTGCAGTGAAGTTCACAGGGTCCAGTCCATCTCAAATCCTTCACAATTTCTATTCCAGAGAATTCAAGGTTCAACCAAGCCACAAACAGACAAAATCTCTGCATCCCAGTTGTGCTTCCTCAGTCTTCTGCAATGTGTTAAAAAAAAAAATCAGAATCACCTTGTCCAGCAATGGGTGGGGGAGGGGCTCCTGGCCTCCTGGTCTCCTGGCCTCCTGTTCAGAATAGATTCTGCCACCAGATTCTTGTCCCAAGAAATTCTAACTGTCTTCTCTGGGTTTTTTCCATATATACACACAGTATTAGCTTCCTGTTTTAGCCAACCACTTCCTGTTACATCAGTAACAGGAGACAGTAGTTCATACCTTCTGTTTCCCCAACAGTGGCTTGATCAATTACTAAGTGCTAAGTACCTGCTACCTTTGTTTAACTCTAAACAAGGTGCTAAGTACCTGCTTACTTGTCAATACAAAAAAGGGGTCCTCAAATTCAAATTAATTACCATTACAGCATCTTACTTTGGTGACAAAGAAGATCAAAATATACAACTAGAAGAGGACAAGCAAGGTTCTTGGTGGATTTATGTGTACTTTATTAGATTATAAGTATCTAAAAGTTAAGAACTAAATGTTCATTTTTAAACGCATGCCTTTCCTAGCCCATAATGGGTTCTTGATAAATATTATGGTTTTCAATATGAATTTCTTTTTTTTAAAAACTTAATTGCTCAAACCTAAGATTTCACTTGTCTAGGGAACTCTGGTTTTATTTTTTTAAGGGGGGAAGGCAAGGCAATTGGGGTAAAGTATCTTTCCCAAGGCTACACAGCTAGAAAGTATCAAGTGTCTGAGGCTGGTTTTGAACTCAGGTCCTACTGATCCCAGGGCCAGTGTTTTATTCAGCGCACCACCTAGCTGCCTACTATATTCTAGGCACTGTGCTATGCACTTTACAAATCTTTTTTCATTTGATACTCATTACAACCGTGTAAGAAAGGAGGTAATATTATCCTCATTTTACCATTGTCAAAATAGAGGCAGTTAGTAACTTCTCTAAAGTCACAACAGTTAGTATAAGAGGTCTGATATTAACTCAAATCGTCCTGAATCCAGGCCCAACACTCTATCTACTACATCACTTAGATGCCTACTAGCATTGACAACAAGATCAATTAGTAACTCCTTTGCAATTGACTTAGAGAGATGTCAGTACACTGAGAAGTGAGTTTGTCAAAAGCAGGTCTACGCTGGATTACTTCACTAATCTTATGATTAAACCACCTTGGATCTTTTAAGAACTCCCAATTAAAACAAATTTCTACATACACACATACATACATACATACATACATACATACATATATATATATATATATATATATATATACTAAATATATTTATTGAACACCAACTTTGCACAAAACAATATGCTACACATTATGAGGAATTTATAAAACAAAGAGTAAGAGAGGATCTCTGCCCTTAGCATGCCAATAACCTAATGAGGAACAAAAAGACAGCCATCTAGCTAGAATACAAGTTATAATATAATAGCATCAAAAAGGATATACAAAATGCTGTGTAAGATGTTTGGGGTTTTCTTACCCTGACTTCCTAAAGAGCTCAAAGAGATTCATACCTACGAGATGGATCTGTTGGCCTGTAGTCAAATAATACGAGTAGCTAAACTGAAAAAAAAAGTACTTATTAGCATGATAAGGAATATTGCTTGACCTGATAGCAGCTTCAGATAAAGATTGGTTTTTATAGCCTTTAAGGTCCACTTTGAGAACAGAGTTAATCAGAAGCATTCTGTGGCAACTTAGGATAGATAAAGAAACAGTTATATAAAAGAGGGAAGGATAGAGAAAGGGTAGGGAATTATTTAAGGGAAAAAAATAAAAGAGCTGAGTTTTCTGGGGAAATAGATACTATGCAGCTGATAGGGTTTAGTATCTGAAAAAAAAAGACATTACCTCGTTCAAGGGAAAGTAAGAAGTTACAGAATATATTTTACAACTTAGAAAGAAGTTTGAATTTTAAAAATAAGGTTGAGCTAATTATTTAGATAAAACTTCAGGTATATCATATAAGACCACAAATAGTTTTTATAAGGGTGAATGAGACCATACACTTAACAAAGTCTTTTAATAGTTTGTTACATGTAATTTCTCTTTTGTAGCTCAAATGGCAGAGATACCCACTCTGACCAAGAAGAGGTTAGGGAAGTTGTCATGGAGATGATGCCATTTGAGTTGACTATTAAACAGATGATTAGATAGGTGGAATTTGGTGGTGAAAGAGATATTCCAAGAAGAGCGAACAACATGAACAAAAGTGGTCCAATTTGGCTAGAGGGTATGGTGCATGAAGAGTATAAGGTTGAAACAAAACTGGAAAAACTACTTGAATTCTGGAGGAACTTGAATACATTGCATACAAAAGATACTATCATATATCTTGCTGAAACCAAGATTCATTTTATCTACACTATTTCTGTCATTGATCAGTCGTCCAGGAAGCCAATCATAAAGAAAAGAAGATCAGTTTCAACATAAATAATTCATGAAGCCATGCTGGCTTTTGATAAGCACCCCATTGTTTTCTAAGTGCTCAGCAATCATTGGCTAATAAATAATATATTAATGAATTGTGCCAGGGATCAAACTTCAAATTTGCTAAGGTATTATCTCTGGACTCCAACATTTTTCCATTAAAAAAAAATGAAGTAGAGATACTTCATCCCTTTCCAGTCTTGTGATACTTATCCCATTCTCCATAATCTAAATTACTAATGGTGGTTCTGTGATTATGTCTGCCAACTTCTTTAGTATCTTTAGATGTAATTTATCCAGGCTTGGACACATGAGCTAAGTTGAAGTTCCTAGGTATTCCCTTACTATCTTTCTTCATGTCTTAGGATTTGCTTACCTCTTAATAATGCTTATTCCACCTCTTCTAGTAGTTGTGCCTCTGTCATGTTAAAATTGCACCAGTATTCTCTGTCCTTTCCTTGTTCATATTCATGATAAAAACGTAAATTAAAAAAACACTTATTTTCATTGGCCACAGCATATTTACCAATCTTTACATATTATCCACACTTTCATTTTTCTGCTTTTTATTCCTCCTTGCTTATGGTACCCTCCTTTCTTTTGTACATAACATTTTAAAATTTGAGCTCATCAAAAAGCATCTAAACTGATTCTTTTTAAAAGATAGCTCCTCTTTTTCTTCCTTAGAAGAATAATAATTTGACACTGTATTCTCAGAATTTCTTTTTCTGGGAGCTTCCACTCCTACTTTAACTGCATTCCCTCTAAGCATCTGAAATAATTGTTGTTGTTTTTTTTCACTGAATTTGATATCTACTTTCCTAAAGGCTATGTATGTCCAACACTTTCCCTTTGTTATTATGAACTCAAAAATGACATGTCACTTTCTCCTAAGTTTTCTGTCACTTCATTCTCCCAGTTAGCTAGTTCTTGAGCAAAATTAAGTCCAGAACAGTGGTTTTCTTTGTTACTTCCTTTTGCTTCCAAAGAGATGAAATTGTCAACAAGAAAAGTCAAGAATTTAATTCTTAACCCAATCTTCATCTGTTTGCATTTCCAAAAGTTTTTACTTTTCTCCCAGAAGCAGGAGAATCAAACCACTAACTCATTTCACATGAATGAAAACACTCTGATGTCAGAAGTCTCTGAGACAACCTTAATTCAAACTGATGACATAGAGAAGAAAGGTCACAAGTTAGGCTATTCTCTTTCTTCAGCTGACTTCAGTTTTTCATTGAAAATATCTTTTTGTGACAGGTATTGTTTAGATGTCTCAGCACATCTAGAGAAACAGGTATGCACTCTGGAACAAGACCTAAACATGCTTCTCAGAGATTCATATTATATATTCAGTGCTCTGTTTCTCAGTGATAACACAATGTTTTCTATTCTATATTAAAACAAATCAGCTTGGTGAGTGAGACTTTTCACATCATCAAATTACTTTCATCCTAAGAAACTTTCTAAAGCATGATTACCTGTTTCCTGTAGCTTGATTTTCTCTATTTGTAATGGAATCCATTGAGATTAGATTGTTAGCCTTCAAGACTAACGTGACTTGACAGTAATCAACACAGCCCTCAAAGGTTGTTCTGGTGGGGATTCAAGCACTACTGGTATAATAGTAATTTAGCAAACGTCCTTTCCTCTTCCCTAGTCTTACACCTTTAATAGCCTTTCATTTCTCCTTGTTTCTGGGGCTTTTCAGGCAAGAGAACAGTAGACTGTCCCCTAAAAGACTTGAGAGCCCTACCTTTTTGACTTCAAAGGTAGTTTTAAAAAAAGATCATAGATTTACATTTTATTAGACATATAAGGAAAATGAGACCTAAAGAGCTTAGGTGACTTAGCCAATGTGATGCAGATAATGACTGACAGGACTGAATACCTAGCAGAAGATTGGTTTCCAAGTCCAGTAATTTCTCTTTCCCTGACTGGACAACTTTTAGAGTCAATGATCCATAATATAACTTGTATTACTTTGATACTTTGAGAAATATTTTTAACTAGCTTCTTGTAGGTCAGTATGACTCCATTTAGGATGATCAGTCCCTTTTAAATTTTCCTTTCTCCCTGATACATTCTCCTTTCCTCTGGAAATCTTTACCTGGTAATGATAAGAAAGGAACCCCAGGTTACTTTGCTGCCACATGAGTGCTGTAAGAATATCATTTGTGGTTTCCATTTCATGCTCCATCACATTGGGGTATCTCAGTATCTCATATTAGAATCCTAATTAACAAACTTCTGCTTACCTGTCTGACCAAAATCAAGACCTGACCAAACTGAAAGCAATTACCTACATCATAATTATTTCTCAAATGACTCTCTCCTTGTTAAAATTCCTCCCTCAAGCTCTAATCTTCCCAACCTTTTTGATGTTTAGTCTTTAATAACATGAAAAGTATGAAAGTAACGGTTGATTTCCTTCTGCTCCCTTGGTACCATGTTTGAGATGCTTATGGAACCCTATACGTTAATGATCCCAAAAGAATCTCACACTCTTTTGCATTTTATGACTTATAAAAATATCTCTGGCATTTTCAGATAAAGGTTGAAACTTATACACTAGTACAAGTAGCTTTCCACAAACCAGGTAATCTATTTCTATTGGAACAGAGCCATCAGCAATGATATTTCACACTGCCCTTGAGATATCCACCAGTGATGATAACTTTGTTCTTTCTCATGGAGTCTAAAGAAGCTTAAAGGTCCTTTAGGTAGAGCAGAATATGAAATAGAAGGAATACTGAACTTGCAATACAAAGACTTGGGTCCAAATTCTGACCCTGACACTTGTTACCTCTGAAACTGTGTATGAGTTGTTTAGCCTCCTTAGACTTCAATTTCCTCACCTATTAAAGATTATTACATTTATTATTATTTTTCATGAATTTCAGAAGCAGATATTAAACAACATCACATAAGTTGCTACATTCACTCCTTAGTAGCCAGAAAAATTTTCCTTCTCCTGTGAACTACTTCTGTCCCTGCCTGGGATAGAAGTTCAAGGTACTCTTTCCACAGACACTTCTGACCCCTTGATCATTCTAAATAGCATAAAGGAAGCAAAATCTAAGTTTCTAGTGTCAGCAAGTCAATAATTTCTCTTCTTTCCATCTTTTTCTCTATATCAATAAATATGAAGATAAAATATATATTTAAATGAAAGAGATCTTAATTTTTGATACAATTTCCCTTATAAACCACCTCAATTGTATAAATATGGAGGGAAATTGTATAGCAACCTATATCAATATATAAATAGATCTGAAGAGTAATACTTTGCCCACACTACTGTTGGAATTTTTGTAATTAA
>JAQQSU010019495.1:0-10247 GCA_028627135.1 Pseudochirops cupreus
TGGAAAAACCAGAACTGAAAAGAAAGTTTGACACTCCAGCACAAGAAGCATGAGAAGACAAACATGGAAAAGAAATCATAAGGTACCTATCAAAGATGAACTATTTACATGACAACATGGAAAAGTGACAATCGTAACTGTTGAAAAATAGGTCAGTCAATGAAATAGGTTAGGGACATAGAATATAGAAGCAAAAGATGTTAGTAGACTAGCATTTGTTAAGTCCAAAGATCCCAACTAAGGTGCTAAGGACTTATTCTTTGACATAAACTGCTGGGAAAACTGGAAAGCAGTCTTACAGAATTTGAATTTCAACCAACACCAAATACTTTATGTGAAGATTACCTCCAAAAGGATATGTGATTTAGGTATAAAAAGTCACACGATAAACAAATTAGAGGGTCAAGGAAGAAATTGTATTTCTGATCAAGATCAAAGGATAGATAGAATAATAGAAAATAAAATTGACAGTTTTGATTTTATAAAATTAAAAAGGTTTTATAGAAATAAACCATAGTTAAAAGTAGAAGGGAAACAACTAACAGGGGGGGAAATTTTGAAGCAAATTTCTCTAATAAAGTTCTCACATCTGGAATCATAAGGAACTTATTCAAATTTATGAGAACAAGAGCCATTCCCCCATAGAAAAATAGTCAAAGGATGTGAATAATAATAACTAGCATTTCTATAGCATTTTAAGGTTTGCAAAGCACTTTACAAATATGACCTCATTTGATCCTCACAATGATCCTGGAAGTTGGTGGTATTATTATCCTCATTTTGCAGATGAAGAAACCGGTTGGGAGAGGTTGGGTGCCTGGAACAAAGTGGATATTTAATAAATGTTTATTTATTTATTTATTTATTGACTTGCCCAGGGTTTTACAGATTAAGGCAATATTTGAACTCAGGTCTTTCTGACTCCAGGCCCAGTGCTTTATACACTATGAATAGGTAATCTTCAGAGGAAGAAATCTAAGCTATCAGTCTAAGCTATTTCTCACAATTAGAGAAATACAAATTAAAGCAACTCTGAGACTCAAGCTTGAATCCATCAGATTGGCAAAGATGACAAAAAAGCACAATTACAATTGTTACAAGGGCTTCAGGGAAACAGACATACATCACGTTGTTGGTGGAGCTGTGAATTGGTCCAACTATTCTGGAAAGCAATTTGGAACTATGCATACAAAATCACTAAACTGCATATTCTTTGATTGCGCTATACTACTAGGTATAGGCTTTTATAGGCTTATATATCTAAAGAGTTTTCATCAAAGAAAGAAAAAAAGACCCATATATACAAAAGCACTTATAGCACTTTTTTCAAGTAGAAAAGTACTGGAAACTAAAAGGATGCTCAACTATAGTAACTAAACACATTTTGGTATATGAGTGTAATGGAGAATTATTGCATCATAAAATAGGATGAAGTGGATGATTTCAGAATAACTTGGGAAGACTTGTTTCAACTGATTCATAGGGAAATGAGCAGAATCAGGAGAACAATTTATACAATAACAATGTTATAAAGAAAAACATCTTCGAAAGACTTGTAAACTCTGATCAACACAGTGATCAATCATTGTTGAAGAGGACTGATGATGAAACATGCTTTCCATCTCTTGACAGAGAGGCCGGGTACTCAAAATGCAGAATAAGACATACATTTTAAAAAATAGATGTTTATTTAATATTTTATTTTCCCCCAATTATGTGTAAAAACAATTATTTTAGCATTCGTTTTTAAAGTTCCAAATTCTCTCCCTCCCTCCCCTGCTCTCTTATTGAGAAGGCAAGCAATTTGATAGAGGCTACACAAAGGCATGCATTTTTGAATACAGGCAGTGTGTGAATTTGTTTTCTCTGACAATGGATATTTGTTACAAGGCTTTGTTTTGGTATATATTTTTTAATGGGAGTGTATGTTAGGGCATGGGAGGACAGGGATAGATTAGCAAAAAAAGGAAGAGAAAGGAAGCAAGAAAGGAGGAGAGGAGAGGGGAGAGAGAGAGAGAGAGAGAGAGGAAGAGAGAGAAGTCATTATGACATCTTTTTTTTAACGAAGGGAAAAAAACAAAAGGCCAGAAACAAGGTCAGACAAACTGGATGGCTTTGAAAACTACAAGTTGATTTTATTACATACTTAAAAAGAAAAGCAAGTTGTACATAATAGAAACCTGTACTTTTATGTACAATCCCTTTTTTCTTTTCATATATATTATACATACATACATACATACATACATATGCAAATTCCCATTCTATTTGGTGTTGGTTAAGTTCGGAATAAAATTAATATTAAAAAGCTGAAAACTGAAAATATGTCTACTATATTCAATGAAGACTTTGAAAAATGGATTGTTCATCAATTTTACTCTTGATATACAACGTGATGTGTGGTTTAGTGAATAAGAATTAAAGAATATGTGTCCAAATCTTGTGAACTCAATGCCAAATCATGTAAAAGAAGTGATTACAGGAAAAGGATATTATTTCCTATTAGAAGTTTATAAAGGTGTTAAAAAAGGAAAAGTTCATTCTTTCTTTAGTCTTTAACTCTTCTTCCCAGTGTTCTCTTATAACTGTGTCAATTTTTCCCTCTATCCACAGTGGTACATTCCCTCTCCTGCGGGGGGGGCCCCCCCCCCGCGGCCCCAACAGTGAGCTCTTCTCTTTGTTTGCTTCTCCTGCTTCCTTCAGTCTCTTCCTCCAGCAAATTCCTAGTGATCTCTTCCTTATGTTTCTCTTTCTCTTTCCCTATTTCTCATGACCTGTCTCTGTCTGTCTGTCTGTCTATTTTTATCCCCAGCCTTTTACTATGGGCACATTACTTCCCCTCTTTGGATCTCATTTGTAAAATCAGAATATTAGCTTCTGCACTGCCTACCTTGATGGGCTGTTGTTAAGGTCTAGTGAAACAAGAAATGTAGCACACTTTGCAACATTAAAGTTCTACACACATGTAGCTCTATGAGAGATTACTATGATTTTGGTGTTATTATTTTGAGGCAATTCCATCAGATTTATAACTTTTTCTGAGGAGATTCAATTAGCTAAAAGAACAAAACAAGATATTGATCTTACATATTAGCATTTTAATACAGAAAACCTTGGAGAAGAGGTGTTGTATTTTGGAAAGAGTCCTGGATTTGTCATTGGACAATGCAGGTTTTACTATTTATTAGATATATGGTTGTATAAGTCACATCACCTCTCTGGGCCTCAGTTTCCTCACATGTAAAATGGGGATAATAATTTTTGTACTATGTAGCTCATTGGTTTATTGGTGAGAAAAAACCTTGTGAACTGAAAAATGCTTTGTAAATGTGAGTTATTGTGATTGTTTTCTTAGTCACATCTTTTTCATTTGGGTTCAAGTAGAAATGGTCCTGGGACAAGTCTTATATCCAATATTCTATTGACTGTTGTACAATGGATAAAATAGCTTCTTTTTAAATTTAAATTGATTTGTTTATTTACTTTTAGTTTACAAGATTCAGTTCCACAATCCCTTGAGTTTCAAATTTTCTCCCCTCCCTCTCCCCGCCCCCATGGCAGCGTGCAGTCATGTATAGCATCTGCAAATACTTTCACATTGGACATTAGTCTGGTTGTACAGAAGGGTTGTAACCGATGGAATGAACAGTGGGAAAGAGGAAACAAAACCAAACATGGAAAAGAACGTGAGCATGTAGATTGCTTCAGTCTCCATTTAAACTCTATTCTGATAAAATAGCTTCTTTTGTGGTTGAATTAAAGTATTGAGATTTTAGCTCATTCTCAGCATCATCCTGTTCCCATGGGTTATTTAACTCCCCAGCCAGATATCTCTACTTTGAAAGGGTTTTTTTTTCCATGTAGTTTGGAGATTGTGAATATTTGGGACTGTGACAATCTATTTTTGAAAGTTTTTATCACTCTAGTTATTACTATTGTTGTAGCCCTTATAAAGACTGGAGATCCATATCCCAAATCCAACTCTATTTTTAAACAATCATTTATTTTCTTTCCCTCCCATTCCATACTCCAATTGAAAAATAAAATAAAGTCCTCATCAAATTCCCACATTGGCCACATCTAAAAATGTCTGATCTCATTCTTTATCCTAACTCCTCAACTATTCTTGTAGGAAGTGGGTAGTGGGCTTCATCTTCGATCCTTGGGAAACATGGTCCATCATTGCATCGATCAGAATTCTAAAACTTTTCAAAGTTGTTTTTCTTTATAATACTTTTGTCAATTTATAAATTATTCTAGTTCTGCTTACTTCATTCTGCATTTTAGCTCATAGAGGTTTTCCCAGGTTCCTCTGAAACTGTTCATTTTGTCATTTCTTATGACACAATAATAATCTGTTATATTAGTCATTCCCCGATAGATGGACATCACCTTAGCTTCTGGGTTTTGTCCCCTTTTTTTGGTTGGTTTTTTGGCTATTAAGAAAATAGCTGATAAAAATATTTTGTACATTTGGGGCCTATTTCTCTTTTATCTCTTTGGGGGCATAGAACTAGTAGTCTTATTGATAGGTTAAAGCAGTGGTTCTCAACCATCCTAATGCCAAAACCCTTTAATACAGTTCCTCATGTTGTGGTGACCCCCAACCATAAAATTATTTTCGTTGCTACTTCATAACTGTAATTTTGTTACTGTTATGAATCTATTTGATATGCAGGATGTTATTTTCATTGTTACAAATTGAACATAACCCACAGGTTGACAACTGCTAGGTTAAAGAGTATGGTCAGTTTATTGATTTAGGGGCATGGTTCCATATTGCTTTCTAATGTAGCTGGACCAAATCTCAGTTCTGCTAACAGTGCATCAATGTGCCTGTTTTTCAGCAACCCTTTCATCATTTGTCATTATATTCTTTTGTCAGCTTTGTTAGTTTGATAGATGTGAGATGAGTTTTATTTTGCACTTTTCTAATTATTGATGATTTGGAGCATTTTTATATGACTTTATATGATTTGATTTCATCCTTTGGAAACTGCCTGTTCATATTCTTTGACCATTTATCTGTTGAACAATGATTGTCATTCTTACAAATTAGACTCAATTCCTTATAATCTCGGATATAAGAACTTTATCAGAGATACCTGCTCTAACTTTCCCCCTAATTACCTGTTTCCTTTCTAATTTTAACTGCATCAGCTTTGTCTAAAAACTTAAATTCTATGCTGTAAAACTGTCCATTTTCATTTCTGTGATCCTTCCTATCCATTGTTTGGTCTTAAATTCTTCCTGTAGCCATAGCTCAAAAATATGACCCTTTTTTGGAGCTATTTCTAAAAGATGGCATTCATTGTTAGTCTAAACCTAATTACTAGTAAACTATATTCTAGTTTTCCCAGCAGTTTTTGTCAAATAATGAGTCTTTACCCCAGTAGTGATTGAATTTATCAAACAATGTTTTACTAGGTTCATTTACCTCTGTACATTGCGTATCTTTTCTGCTGAATGCCTCCTCCATTTCTTAAGCAGTACCAAATCATTTTGAAGATTACTACTTTGCATTTTAGTTTGGTATATGGTACTTCCCTTCTTTCCTGCTTTTTTTTCATTATTTCCCTTGAGGTTCTTGATATTTTATTCCTCCAAATGAATTTTCTTACTGTTTCTTTCAGCCAACTGAAATAATCCTTTTGAAGTTTGGTATAGCACTTGATAAGTAAATTAATTTAACTGGTCTCATCATTTTTATTTTATTGGCACAGTCTACTCATGAGCAATTAATATTTTTCCAATGATATGGTTCTGTAATTCTGTAAGGTGGTTTTTTTTATTAAAGTTTCATTCATTTGTTGTGTTTGTTGTGAATTCTGCCTTTTCATTTTGATATGAACAAAATCTCTCAAAATCAGAGTAGCTAAGTAGTTATCTATTTTATTAGTTTTTAAAAAGGTCATAGCTTTATCAATTTAAGTTTGTTTGTTTTCAATTTTGTTAGTCTCTTCCCTGCTTTTCAGTATTTCTACGTTGGTGTAGGATTTTTTAATTTGTTGCTTTTTGACATTTTTGTTGTTGTTGTTGTATGCAGAATCCACTGATTTATTCTTTCTCCATTTTATAGTTGGAAATATTTAGAGATATAAATTTTCTCCTAAGAATTCATTTATTAAATTTTTATATGTTGTCTAATTGTTGTAATTTTCTTTGGTAACATTTTCTATTGTTTCTGTGATTTGTTCCTTGATCTACCCATTCTTTAGGATTAAGTTTTTAATCTCCAATTAATTTTTAATTCTTGACATTTTTTGAATACTTTTTTATTGCATTGTGGTTAGTATTTATGGTTTTCTGCATTTATTTCTGAGGTTACTATGCCTAATTATCAATTTTTGTAAAAGGTACCACATATGGCTGAGCAATATGTAGATCCTTTCCTGTTCCCATTCAGTAATCACCACAGAGATATCATCTCTAATTTTTCTGAAGTTTCATTCAGATTCTTAACTCCTTTCTTTTACTTTTTTGTTAGATTTGTTTAAGTATAAAAAGGGTACATTGAGGTCCTCCTCTATTATATTTTTATTCTCTTTTTCTCTTTGCAAATAGATTAACTTTTCACTTTAGTATTTATACAATATGACATTTGGTGCATATGTATTAAGTATTGATATTGATTCATTAATGAAGTTTCCCTGCTTTTTATCTTGTCTATTTTTACTGTAGCTGTATCTAAAATCATGATTGTAACCCTGGTGTTTTTTAGTTCATCTGAAGCCTAAAAGATTCTACTCGGACCACATATTTTAATGCTTTGTGAAATTTTATGTTTCAAGCATGTTACATTAGTTTCTGGCTTCTAATCTGTTCTGCTTTTTTTTTTTTTTTTTTTTTTTACATTTTCTACATTATTTCATACCATTTACTTTCATACTTGTGACTGTTAATTATGTATTTCCCTCCATCCGTCTTGTACTTTTTCCTCTCTTTGCCCCCCTTCTCCCTCTTTACAATGAAGAAGATGATGAGAGAAAAGTTTGGCTAATACTTGTCATATATAAATAATTGGTTTCCATTCTCCTACCCTGCCCCCAATTGCAAGTTTTTATTATTTTTTCCTTCCTCCTTCCCTCCCTCCCTTTCTTCCTTCCTTTTTCTTTCTCTTCCTTCCCTTCTTTCTTTCTCTCTCCTTTCTCTCTTTTTCTTTTCCTTCCTTTTCCCCCTCCCTCCCTTCTTTCTTTCTCTCTTCCTTCCTTCCATGCTTTCTTTCTTTCTCTCTTTTCCTTCCTTCCTTTTTTCTTTCTCTTCCTTCCTTCCCTTCTTTCTTTCTTTCTTTCTCTCTCTCCTTTCTCTTTCTTTCTCTTTTCCTTCCTTCTTACCTTCCTTCCTTCCTTCCTTCCTTCTTTCTCCATCAACATTAGAGTTTGTTTTGATTAAGACTACTACCTTGCCTATCCTATCATCCCTTTTAATTTCCTCTTTTTCCCTTGATATCCCCTCCTATAATTGAAATTTTTTCCCCTGGCTGCTTGAAGTATTTTTTCTTTGACGTTATAGTTTTATGACATTTCTGAGAGTTTTCATATTATTTTAGAAGGTTGATTAGTGAGTTCCTTCCTTCTGGTTCTAAGAGACCTAGAAAGTTTTCATATATGATTTCTTGAAATATAGTACTCAGTCTTTTTTTTTTGTCATGCTTTTTAGGTAGCATAATAATTCTGAGATAATCTTTGACTTGTTTTCTAGATTGGTTGTTTTTGATATTATATACCTTTTATTTTCTCCTGTTTTAAAAAAATCCTTTAAATTTGTCTTAATATTTCTTTTTCTTTCATGGAGTTATTTTCTCTTTGGCCTATTCTAATTTTCAGGGAATTTTATTCTTTATTAAGGTTTACCTCTATCTGTTCTAACATATTAATTCTCTTTGACATTTTTTCTTCCAAGCTGTTTCATTTTTTTAATCTCTTGCTTCATCTATTCCAGGTATTCTTGTAGACCTTATATCTAGAATATTATTTTCTCTGAGACTTTTCTTGAACTTGTTGTGAATTCACTCTTTTCTCCTGGGTTTATCCCTTTGACTTCTCTCAGTCCAAGGTACTTCTTCATTGTGTTTGACTTTCCCCCCTATGTTTACTCATTGTTTATAGCCTCACTATCTGTATTGGGAGCTTGTGCTTGGGGAAAACTCTGTTCCTGTACTCCCGAATGGTGTTGGTGGTCCCTATCTGATCCTGACTTCAGTGGTTAAGACTAGATCCTGCCATATGAAGGAATTGTCTGGCATTTGTTCCTCCTTGGCCTCTGGCTCAGGCTGCCTAGATACTGGGTTAGGCCATGGCTGATTATGTACTGGGTGTTATGGGTGGGATCCCAGAATGATACTCTGTTTTCGTTCCTTGTCATACATTGGAATTGGGTCCTGGGCTAACCCTCTCTGTCCCGTTATTCCACAAGATTTGGGCTATCTTTTTGTGAAGTCCTGGCCTAGATGGAAGAATGCATAGTTTATTATTTTTGTTTTTGTTTTTCATTGTTCCTTCTAGTATATTTTTAGAATTTTATTGGGGGTGTTTTTTGGGGAACAAGTCAACATTTTCCCATAATCTTCTCAATTAAGTTTAAACCCAGCAAGTTCCCAGATCATTGATTCATGTTTATCTCTTTTTTTTAGATTGATTTCTTAATTGTCTATGATGGGGCTAGGTGCAAGTTCATGTTTCAGTATTTGATCTCCATTTAGTCTTTTTATAGCCTTAAATTTAAAAAAGCATGTTGTTTGTCAATTCTTGGCCTTATTTTTTGTTTGACTACACTTTCTTTTGCTTCTGCACAACTTAATCCTGTTTCACTGCGGGATTGAATGATCCTTAAAAAGTTTGACTTCCTTTTTCTTTTTTTTAATTTTAATTTTTTTTCTAACTACCCTCTCCCCTAATCTTCCTTCCCTTTTATCATTCCCCCTTCTTATTCCCTTCCCCCCTATTTTCCTGTAGGGTAAGATACCTAATTGAATGTGTATGTTATTCCTTCCTTAAGCCAAATTCAATGAGAATAAGGTTGACCCATTCCCTTTCACCTTCCTGTTCTTCCCTTCCATTGTAACATTTTTCTCTTACCTCTTTTATATGAGATAATTTACCCTATTCAATCTCTCCCTTTCTCCTCCCATTATATTCCTCTTTTACCTCTTAATTTTATTTTTAGATATCATCCCTTCCTATTCATCTGTTGCTATGCCCTCTGTCTATGTATACGTATACTCACATATACACACATATATCCTCCTATACATACATATATATGTATGTATACATATGTATATACATATACATTCCCTTCAATTATCCTCATACTGAGAAAAGTCCCTTGAGTTACAATTATCATTTTTCCATGTAGGAATGTAAATAGTTCAACTTTAATAAGTTCCTTATGTTTTCTGTTTCCTGTTTACCTTCTCATGCTTCTGTTGCTTCTTGTATTTGAAAGTAAAATTTTCTGTTCAGCTCTGGTTTTTTCGTCAAGAATGCTTGAAAATCCTGTATTTCATTGAATGATCATATTTTCCCCTGAAGCATTATACTCAGTTTTGCTGGGTAGGTGATTCTTGGTTTTAGTCCTACCTCCTTTGATCTCCGGAATATCATATTCCAAGCCCTTTGATCCCTTAATGTAGAAGCTGCTAGGTCTTGTGTTATTATGTTTCCACAATAGTCAAATTGTTTCTTCTTGACTGCTTGCAGTATTTTCTCCTTGACCTGGGAACTCTGGAATTTGGCTATGATAGCCCTAGGAGTTTTCCTTTTGGGATCTTTTTCAAGAGGTGATTGGTGAATTCTTTCAACTTCTCTTTTGCCTTCTGGTTCTAGAATATCAGGGCAATTTTCCTTAAGAATTTCTTAAAGGATGATTTCTAGGCTATTTTTTTGATCATGGCTTTCAGGTAGTCCAATAATTTTTAAATTATCTCTCCTGGATCTATTTTCCATGTCAGTGGTTTTTCCAATGAGATATTTCACAATGCCTTCTATTTTTTCATTTGTTTGGATCTGTTTAATAATATTGAAGGAATTATTCTCTTTAGTGAGTTTTGAAATTCCTTTTATTCATCTGGGCAATTCAACTTTTAAAAGCATTCTTCTCCTCATTGGCTTTTTGGGCCTCTTTTGCCATTTGAGTTAATCTATTTTTTAAGGTGTTAATTTCTTCAGTCAGGTTGTTGACTCTCTTTTCATGATTTTCTTGCATCATTCTTATTTCTCTTCCCAATTTTTCCTCTACTTCTCTCA